>CALSCQ010003025.1:0-25919 GCA_943704525.1 Pigoraptor vietnamica | reverse complement strand
TCGAGGCGCCTGTACCATCGTCGTTCGTCGAGGCGCGTGTACCATCGTCGTTCGTCGAGGCGCGTGTACCATCGTCGTTCGTCGAGGCGCGTGTACCATCGTCGTTCGTCGAGGCCATCCAGGCCGTCCATGCGCACTTGCTGTTGCACAGGTCGCAGTAGGGCTCAGTCCGTTGTACTTTATCGCAACGGCGGCAAGTGCATGCTAACTTCGAAGTTTTCTTATCCATCTTGCACTCGAGCACCCGCTTGCAAAGCGCGGAAACGGGGCCTCTGGTTCGCTTGATGTTGGGATCGCACTCGACGCCGACGTTTTTAAACGCGTCGGCAACCCACGGCTGTTCCTCGGGCAGCACCTTAGTCGCGCGCCATGCCAAACCGAATTCCCGGTGGAATGCTTGAGAAGGCCCCCATCATCCACAGTTGCCGCAGAGCGGGCCAAGTCTCAGTTTCAGTCGCGATTCTCAGTCATCGGCTGCAGGAGCTTGACTGTGTTGGACAGTCTGTGGATGCGCGGCTAAGTAAACGCTGAACACCCGTTGGCAACTGCTCATGCAACAAAATCAGTCGAACACTTTCAGTACCTCCGCTGGCACTCGCCGTTGAAGAAAATTGCGCGCTTCGATTGCTCGCTGGTGCCCTCGCGAAAGTCGAAGAGCATGTCCAAAACAGTTTAGTCGTCGTCTTGCCCACCGAGTCGCCGGCGCACCGACCGTCGTGCTCGCACACACACACACACACACACACACACACACACACACACACACACACACACACACACACACACACACACACACACACACACACACACCACACACACACACAGACGCACACGCACACACAAACGCACACACAAACACACACAAACACACACACACACACACACCGACACACACACACACACACACACCCGATTACATACACAAATGCGCAGCACATTTTTGCGTTGACGTTGGCCTCTGTGATTGGTCAGTTGATTCGCCGACTCACGTGAGCCCCTCGACTGGGGCAGAAACGAGTCGACACCCCACACGGAAAACGAGAAGCGAAGAAAAGAGCAGTTATCGGGGAAGGAATGTCGTATGCACGTTCGTTGAGTAGCGCCGGTGTTATCCGGGTGTTCCGCGGCTATAAAAGCCCCGAATCCCCGAGCCATGTCTTCGCCAGATCTGTATCCGAGCCGGACGCAGCAGTCTTCCACAACTCTTTTAGGCATTGAACCATGGAGCTCTTTCAAGTCAACGGTCGCCCTCACGGCAAGGTCGTGCATCGCGATCGCGGCGGCGACGCGTACGAGGAGGCCCGAAAGCAATATGCCACGTCCTCGGTGGGCGTGGACCCACACCTCATGCGCCCGGCGTCCATCTTCTTCCCGCGACCGCTCTCGCAGACTGTGACCGAGGACGACACGACGAGCGACGTCATTGCCGCGCTGCAGTATGCAAAAGATAACAACGCGGCCGTCGCTATCGTCACCGGCGGCCACCAATATTGCGGCCTCTCGTCGACCACCGGCAACAACATACAGCTGAACCTGCGCACGTGCTACACGACGTTCCAGCTGCTCCAGGCGGCGGCGGCCGACGACGCGGGACGCCCGAAGGTTCGCGTGGGCGTCTCGCACTCCCTCGACGCGCTCAACCGCAAGCTTCGAAAGCACGGGCTCTTCGTGCCGCACGGGCAGTGCAGCCACGTGCACGTCGGCGGACACGTCCAGACGGGCGGTTACGGACAACTGGGTCGCGCCTTCGGCCTGCTGGGCGACCACGTCGTCTCCTTCGACATCATCACGTGCGCCACGGCGGAAGAGGCCGACGCGGCGAAGGCCCGCGGCGAAGCTGTGCCGGACTTTCTATGGCGCCGGGGCGTGACGTCCGCGAAGAACCCCGAGCTCTTCTTCGCTGTCCTCGGCGGTGGCCCGGGCAACTTTGGCGTGTTGACGCACGTTACGCTGTCGACGCACCGCGCCACTGACCATCCCTACTCTCGCGGGTTTAAGGGGCTCTACACGTACAACGAGAACCGCCTGCGTCGGCTTCTGGACGTGATGGTCGAGTTTGCCACCGACGACCACCTCCCGGCCGACTACGACGTCTGCGTGACCGTAATGAGCCCGAAGAACGAGGTGCTCGCCGCCATGTTCCCTAAAGCACTCCAGTACATGAAGGACGAGAAATACAGCGGCGTCAGCCTATCGGACGAGCTCATCCCCTTCGCGATGATCGTCGCCTACGTGCAGTGGTCGAACCTCCACGGCCACAACCAGCCGTACGACCCGTCGATCGTCCAGCGGATTAAGGACGCCGGAGGACCTCACCTCCCGTTTTCCGGATTCGACGACGACGTCGAGCAGCCCATGACAGTGCTGACGAAGGAATGGATCTACCGGGAGGAGCGGGAGTTTCGAATGCCGTTCGTGAAGCGCACGTATTCCGTCGGCCGCGACACTCTGACTGCGTCCCCGGGCGAATGGGCAAAGGGAGTCGCGCACCGCATCGATGAGATCGCGCACATGCCGCGCGACTACTGGAACAACCTGAACATCTGCTCGCAGATACAGTACTTTGGCGGAAGGCACTCCAAGTTCCGCACGCTCGGCCTCACCAACGGCACGGCGTTTTGCTGGCGCGACACGGCGATCGTCTGCGTCATGGACGCCTTTTACAGGGAGGGGTGCCGTCAGGAGGCGGACGACTGGCAACGTGAGAACGACGCGTGGACAAACCCGAGGCCGATCGTCGTGTCTTCTGGGGTTCGTACGGCCCCCCGGACATGAACCTGCACGACATGAGGACGCATTATTACGAGACGGAGGAGAAGTACAACGGGCTCGTCGCGACGAAGCGCAAGTACGACCCCGACGGCATCTTCACCCCGAACGCCTTCTGCGTTGGCGGACCGCGCCGCTAAAGGATGTCCGTCACAGGCTGAACGGCGTGCCCCGTCGGGCCTTCGCTACGCGGCAGCGTCGCAACAAGTGAAGCATCTACGCGTCGTAACGTACCGTTTTCTCTTTCTTTCTGTTATATCAAGCAGGAATGAAAAACTCGCGCTCGCACTTGCCTCTATGCAGTTATACCTAGTGAATGCGGCTCGAACAAAGATTGAAAGACCGCAGAGGCAACACACGGAGTCGCACCTTGACAAAGACTCAGTCGTGTGTGCGTTGTCGTGACAAACACACGCTGGGCACTCGCGACTCTACTCTTGACACTATATATCCTTCAAGCATGAAAACGCCCAGGTTTCATTCCCCGACAGCTCGCACTGCCGTCCATGCGCCCACTTACTGGGCGGGGGCGGGCGCGGCCGCAGGGGCAGCCTCACCCTCCTTCTTCGCCGCGGGCTTCTTCGCCTTGCGATTTGCGGACGACGCGAGAAGCGCCTTGAGCGACTCGTCCTGCACCGAGTGCTCCGCCTTGTGCTGGGCAGCATCAAAGGGAATGCCCGTGATGCGGATGGTCCCGTTGGCCGTGATGAGGGCGGTGAACTTGAACTGGGCGACAAACTCGTCTGCGCGTTTGAGCATACGCAGACGTGAGAAAGTTGTGACCGTGGACAGAGTGGCATGCACGCAGGGCAGCACACACTACACGGCTGCACACACACACGCACAAGAGATGCATGCACGCCACACGCACATGCCTCACACGCGCACACACGCGCACATGAGAGGCACGCACATTCACATCACACACACACACGCGCGCACTAAAGCGCACTACATCAGTTCACGTACCATCCTTCTCATAGAGGACGTTGAATGCGTCCATGACGTTGTGCTTGGCGCACTCGGTCACACCAAGGCGAGCCTGGTTGGCGTCCTCGCAGTTGCTGCAGGGACACACGCGAAATTGAGTATGCCGTCTTCGAACGAATTACGCACACACTCACACATACATGCACATACACGGCGCACACACATGCGCACCCACAAACGCACACAGGTTGAGTGGGCTACGCACCGGAGGCTGAAGGGCAAGTTGCCGAACTTCGCCTGTGCCTCCGCATTGAAGGCGCGCGCGGCCTTCATCTTCAGCTGGTACTGGTTGCCGGTGCGCTTGTAGACCGTCGTGCGCGTCTCAAGCACACGCGACTGTCGCACGGGCGGATGAAAGGATTTACGATTAAGTACTTCACACGCATTTATATCACATGCAAGTCACACATGCGTCCACGTACACATTTAGCCCCTCACGCTACCAATAACACACCCAAACCAAACACGCGCAACCACGCAAGTGTACATGGGTACACAAACGCACATCTAATCGTCACAATACATCACATGGCCACGCAGGTCCACATGTGCACACACACAACGCACGTGTAATCGTCGCATAAATACAAAATACACATGGACGAACGACAACGCGCATGCACACGTGCACACGCTCAAAAAAAAGAATTTACCTTGCCGCTCGACGTGCTGATGAGGACGTCCATGGCAAACACGTCGTTGACCTCGACTGTGCAGTCCTTGTGGTCCTTGCGCTGGAGGTCGTTGGGGTTCTGGATGATCGTCTTCTCCCCGTCAATCACGTCCTGCTTGAGGCTGTGCGTGAGCATGCCCTCGACGGGCTTGCACTTGAACGCATCCGCGACCTTGCCCACGATGTCCGTGATCTCAGAGCCCTGGGGAAGGGCGATGTTGGTGTGAGTGGGTGGACTGCGTGGTCTATGGTGAAAACGCGCACATATTGAATACCAACGCGCATGCATTAACGCTCTGGATGCATTGAAGCGTAAAATAACGACTTAAGGATGAAGACACGCGTACATTGCACACATGAATACACACACACATACACACACACACACACACAAACGCACACAACACACACACACACACACGCACACACACACACACCACGCCATACAGACACACGCCCAAGCTGTTCAAACGAAAGACAGACAGACGAAGTAACGCATGTAACACGCACCTTCGTGCCGGGCTTGAGGAGACGGAGGGCGGCCTCAGAGGCGTTGTACGCAGCGAGCACAACGTCCGCGCGGCGTCCAGTGGAGGGCGCCGTCTGAGAAAACAAACAAACAAAACAAAATAACAAATGAGACGGATATGAATGAACGATGCACGTTGCACGGAGAGAGGAGCATAAGGAGAGGTCGCGAATGCGTAATGGGAGTGAATGCGTAACGCGAGTAAAGGCAACCCACCGCCGAAGCGCCGACGACGACAGTGTGCGCAACAACGGCGATAAGGCCATCCACGTGGGTGCCAAGGTCACTGCGGGATGAGCGCGATGAATGTTAACAGAGGGACTTCGCTGCGCTTGCGCGCGTCATCACTTCCCACGAGATAAGGACTGCATTACGAGAACGCGCGTGCGCCACATGTACAAGCCATACGCGCGATATGAGCGAACGAGCGTGCGCCAGTGTGAGCGTCGGTGCGTGCATGTGTGCGAGGGCATTCTCAAGCCGAGTGGAGAGAGTAACCGACACCCACATTTTGACAACATCGCCCGCCTTGAGCGTGACGTCAGGGTCCGAGACAAGCGGGGAAAAGTGGCAGATGCAGTTGTTCACCGAAATGCACGTGGGGAAGGCAATGCCTGCGAAACACGTGACACCACGTGAGAAGAGGGGTCTGTGGGCCCTAAGGTCGAAGACAGGCGCTTAACAAGACACGTGGTTCCCCATGTTGGCTAATGGCGAAACACTTGAAGGTTGAACTCTCAAAATACACACAAGCAAAAAACCTCATGACTATGGGCAATAAAGCATCAACTCGGCCGAGTGCAAGCGCATCCAACGCATGAGCACACAAGTGTGTGCATGTGCGAGCGTGTGCGTGCATGTGCGTGCGTGCGTGTGCGTGCATGTGCGTGCGTGTGCGTGCATGTGCGTGCGTGCGTGTGCGTGCATGTGCGTGCGTGCGTGCGCGTGCGTGCGTGAACACACCCTTGGCAATCTTGCCCTTGTTGTAGATCTTGGCCGTCTCGTCGAGAATGACCTTGTCGCCCAGCTGCGAAAGAGCGAGCGCAGAGGCGCCCTCCTTCACAGCAGCAACGACCTGCGTCAGCGCGCCTGCACACACACACATGCGACGCCGCGTTAATTCACAACGGAACGATAATTCCTTCTACACGGAACAATCGCATCCATTTCAATAATCTGTCCTCAGACGATAGCAAGATCGCGCCACACTCTCTGTCTCTACACTCCACACGCGTCTGCACAGCACTTACGGTTCGAGATGTCGCCCGCGGCGCGGTACTTTGTGACGACGTCGGCGTCCTTAATCGAGGCATCGCGTGTCTCCTCGTCAGCCATAGTTGCGGAAATGCGACCAGCGCACAGACGCAGCACACAATCACACACAAACGCGCATAGTAAGAGTGTTGGGGTCGTAATATGAGGGTGGGTAAGCGAGGAGGAACGCGACGCTTGCACAATGGCCGTCAGCTGTGTGTGTGTGTGTGTGTGTGTGTGTGTGTGTGTGTGTGTGTGCACGTGTGTATGTCCCACCCCGGACGTTGACATTGTGACGTCAAAGTTGATGATGACGTGACGGACTGAATGACGTCCCAATGACGACTGTGGTGACGGAATGGTGACACACACACATACACACACAGCTGAGTCGCTCACTTTCACGCACAAAAGAAGCAACACGTTCTCAACAAGACGCTTGCGTGCGCGTGTATGTGTTATTATAATCGAGCGAACACATAATCGAGCGGCCGCGTGGCCCAGTGTTGGCACAAAGGGACTGTAGCGTCTCCCCCGTGTGTGGGGGGTGCACTCATGGCCAAGCGCGACCGCAGCGACGACTTCTCGGACGGTGGAGATGTACGTCTGAGTGTGGACATCTTGCTGTGATTGAGATGCGCTGAGTTAATATATATGCGGTTTATGTCCTTCGTGGAGTCGTTCATGATGTGTGCGTCTGTGCGTGCGTGCGTGCGTGCGTGCGTGCGTGTGCGAGTGCGTCTGTATGTGTGCGTGCGTGCGCGTGTGAGCAACTGTCTGTGTGACTGCTTCTTCGCGTGAAATGGAATGGGTTATTCCTATACACTCTGTGAGTGACACTGTGGCGGAATTCAGCACTGACAACATGAGGTGCCGCAGGACGACGTGAAACGAGGGCAGGCCAAGCGACGGCGCCGCATTGACGACGATGAAGACGGCCAACCACCCGCGCCCACGGTGGCACCACAGCCGACGGTGGGTATCGCGCCTGCATTCGTGAAAGACGCTTGACGCGTACGCTGACTCCGATATACGCACATGCACGAGCACACGTACACACACGTACGCTTAAACGTGTATGATGGCACAGACACACCACAACGCGCCACACCCCACGGCACATCGCACACCCCACGACTCATCGCACACGTTTGCTCCTGTCGGCTAACCGTGTCTCTCGCGGTCAGGCCCCTGCGGCTGCCAAGCGTGCTGTGGCGAAGGATGCCGGACCGAAGGACGCGGGTTCGAATGCGCGTCGGCGCGTGGGCGGACTCGGGCGGTTTGAGGACGACGATTTGTTTGGAAAGCTAGACGAGCTTGCAGAGGTCGGTCTCACGGCTAACATATCCCTTCTCGTATCTTTATTGGATTGCATCATGTGTGTGTTGATGGTTGTATGCAGCACATGAACACGTGTGAAGTGTGTGAGTCACCACACATGTGCCTCCCTCCCCTCACCGGCACACACGCAAACACGCACACGCGCATACGCGCGCGCACACACACACATATTACACGCATGGCTTCTGTTAACAGCTCTCTCTCTGCCGCAGCACGAGGCGAAGGAGAAGGAGCGCCTTGACAAGGAACTTGAGAAGCCCCCGCGTTATTATGACGACGACGAGTCCGAGTATGACACAGACGACGAGGAATTTGGCAGGGTGTGTCCCTTTGCGCGCGTGTCTGCGTATGTGTGGTGTGTGAGTACGTGCATTTATGTGTGTGCGTGTGCGTGTGATGGTTTGTGCGTGTGTGCGTGGGCTGTGCGGGCGGAAAGAAGGGATGTTGGAACTATGCGTTTCCATTCTCCGTTCGTTGTGTCCGTAACCCGCCACATCACGTGACGTTCGTCGTCATCGAAAGCAGAAGAAGAAGCGGCGCAAGAAGGGCGCTTCGCAGCCGCGCGCGAAGAAGGCGCCGCCGCCCGCCGCAATCCCACTGCCAGACGAAGAAGTGAGCGTGGACGGAGGTACGAGCGCGTCTGTGCGTGTGCGTGTGCGTGTGCATAGCATGGTACACTCCACTCACTCACGTACTCACGGCGCCCGTACAATCTCACCGCCTGTGCATGTATACATGCATGGTTGCATCCTTGTTATCGTCCACACGCACACACGCACATGCACACGCGCACGCACGCGCGCGCACGCGTCGCTTTCACGCACACGCCACACGCTCTTATGCACATTTCTGTCGCAGTGCTCGTTCCTGCGGCGGCCAAGCGAGGGGTCGCACTTGGCAAGTCGGCTGCTGCGCTGGGTCACGTGGAGGGCGGCATGTTCTTGTTTGGGGACTTTTCTTCGCTCAATCTCAAGCCAGACCACGCATCGCGGCCCATATGGTGCGCTACAGCACGTAACGTGCACTTCACTGCACGCACGCACGCGCGCGCGCGCACACACACACATAGACAGACACGCTTATCGACACATAGACGCATCGTTAGTCACGCAGAACCACTGTATGGTCATTTGCGTGTGGCGTGCAGGGATGCCCTCTCAACCCGCGAGTGTGCTCTATTCCCTCTCCTTCGCGCAGGGTTGTTCCCGACGGCACGATCTTCCTGGAGACGTTCAGCCCGGTGTACCGACAGGCGTACGATTTTCTCATCGCAATCGCCGAGCCAGTGTGCCGCCCGCACCTCATCCACGAGTACCGCATCACCCCTTACTCTCTCTACGCGGCCGTGTCCGTTGGGCTGGAGACGGACGACATTATCGACGTCCTCAAGCGCCTGTCGAAGGTCGACCTGCCGGAGGGCATTGCGGACTTCATTCGCATGTGCACGGCGAGCTACGGAAAGGTCAAGATTGTGCTCAAGCAGAACCGGTGCGTGCGTGGGCGGTGATGTGTGTGCGCGCGTGCGTCTGTTTGTGTTTGTGTGTGCACGTGCCTGTGCGTGCTTGTCGCTGTGCCAGGTTTGCGTGCTTTCCATTTATGCGCCATTCACACTCTACGCTTCTGCGCACAGCTACTACATTGAGAGCAATTTCCCCGCCGTTCTCGAGCGATTACTTGAGGACGAAGTGATCAAGGCGGCGCGAATGGACGCACCCGCGGGAGGTGCGAAGGGCTTCCAGTCGACCGAAGCGCCGAGGAGAGGGGACCTGATGGTGCGTGTGTGTGATTGCCTGGGTGTGTGCGTGACTGCGTGCGTGCGTGCGTGCATGGTGCTCTGCGCATCTTTCTTTCTGTGCTTCGTTTCGAGTGCTGTTACGGTGTCGGCATTTTCAATAATATTCGCGCAACAGGTGCCCGGTCTTGGCACGTCGTCTGCGGACATGCGCGGGAAGGCCGCTGTGCAGGCGGCTCTCCACGGGAATCTCACGGGTGCGTAACATGTGTAACATGTTCGCAGATGCAGGTGCATATGTGTGTGTGTGTGTGTGTGTGCGCGCACGCGTGCGTGCGTGTGCGTGTTGTGTGCGTGTGTGTGCGCGCGCGCGTGTGTGTCATCTCGTTCTTACGCGGCCCCTTTCATCCCAACGCGTAGGCGAACCCGGCTCGACACCGCCGCCTGCTGAGCCTGCGGACGGGGACGCCAAAATTCCCGACGATCTCAACGCCGTCATTGAGCGACTCAACCGGTGCGCACTCGCATGTGCTTGTGGTCTCACCCTCGTGCCTTTGTGTGTGCGTCCAACTTTTAACGTCAGCCTTCTTGCGTCCACACTGACCTCATCTTGCGTCACATGTGGCAGTGAGGAGGACGAGATGGAGCAGAACGAATTGAACAAGCGCGTGTCCATGTTCGAGGTGGGCGGGGCGTTACGTTTGTGTACACAACCCGAATATGCAACGGAGCCTTGCATGTGCGCTGAATTACACCCACGGAGAACCGCTGTTCCGTGCGCACACAGGCAATTCGCAACGCACACACACGCACGTGCGCAATGGCAGCATGTCTAATTCTCCTCTCCGCCGCAGATCCGAAAAGAGGCGGTGGAGGGCGTGAAGAAGCGCTGCATCCAGATCGACTACCCCCTGCTTGAAGAGTACGATTTCCGCAACGACACGGTCAACAAGGACCTCGACGTCGACCTCAAGCCCACGACGTCCCTCAGGCCGTACCAGGAAAAGTCGCTCAGCAAGATGTTCGGCAACGGACGCGCGCGGTGCGTGTGTGCGCGCGCGTGTGTGATGTGTGCTAGACGGCGCGACGGTCGAGTCGCCCATTTATCGCACGCGATCTGTGTGCTGCCTGACCCTGTTCCCACTCCCACCACGCACACATAATCCACTGAACCGCACGCGGCGCAGGTCGGGCATTATTGTGCTCCCGTGTGGCGCCGGCAAGACGCTCGTCGGTGTTACTGCGACGGTTACTGTGAAAAAGCGCGCGCTCGTGCTGTGCACGTCCGGCGTCGCCGTCGATCAATGGGTCAATCAGTACCGGATGTGGTCCACGCTCTCCGACATTGGAAAATTCACGGCACAGACAAAGGGAGAGCGTCCGCCGGAAAACGGAGTGCTCGTCAGGTGGGTTTGTGTGTGTGTGGGAGTGTCTGTATGTGTGTGCACATGTGTATGTGTGTTTGTGAGCGCGTGTGTGTCCTATATACGGAGTTTGCGCACGCGCATACGCTCACGGGCACGCCCCACAACAGCACGTACTCGATGGTGGCGTTCAGCGGAAGGCGCTCCGTCGAAGCCGAGCGCGTGATGCGGTTTATCCAGGAGGTCGAGTGGGGCCTTTTGATTCTTGACGAGGTGCAGGTCGTCCCCGCAGACATGTTCCGCAAGGTGCTCACGACGATTTCTGCGCACTGCAAGCTCGGTCTCACGGCGACGCTCGTGCGCGAGGACGACAAGATCGCCGACCTGAACTTTCTCATTGGGCCCAAGCTGTACGAGGCCAACTGGATGGACCTCCAGCGCGCGGGACACATTGCGCGCGTGTCGTGTGCGGAGGCGAGTGTGTGTGGTTCATCGCTTGACTATGCGTACTTGCATTTCCCCTTCTCTCTTATCTCTGTGACTGCGTGCGTGTCGTGTGCGGAGGCGAGTGTGTGCTCATCGCTGATACTGCTTCGGTTTTTCCCTTGTTGTTTTGTGTGGGTTTACGGTGTCGCACTCCTCCTAACCCGCCCCACCCGCGTCCACACCACGTGGTCTCACGTGCGCAGGTGTGGTGCCCGATGACAGCCGAGTTCTTTGCGTCGTATTTGGAGGCCGATCAGCGTCTTCAGGTGGGGTGTGAACGGTGCGCATGTGCGTCGTCTCTGGCAATGTACTCACCGTCCTCCCTCGTCGTCCCCTCTGTTCTTGTGTCGTCGTCCGTCTGTGCTTGTGTGTGTGTGTGTGTGTGTGTGTGTGTGTGTGTGTGTGTGTGTGTGTGTGCGTGCGTGCGTGCGCCGCAGATGCTTCTCTACGCGATGAACCCGACCAAGTTCCAGGCGTGCCAGTACCTCATAAGGCACCACGAGGAGCGCGGGGACAAAATCATCGTGTTCTCGGACGACCTCTTTGCGCTCAAGCACTACGCGCAGAAGGTGTGTTGGGCAATCGCGCGCGCGCGTGTGTGCTTATGTGCGTGCGTTGCTTCGAGAGCACACATCTGTGTTGTATGCGTTGTGCCTGTGTCTCTGTGTGTACTTTTGTGCTTCTGCCGTTGTGCGTGCATGTGCGGGTATATGACTGAGTGACTATATATGTGTGGGTGTTGGGCGTTTTGTGTGCCGGTGCGTGAGCACACACGTTAATGGCTAGCCGCGCACTCACACAATCGCCCGTCGCAGCTCGATCGCTACTACATTTGCGGCTCGACCACGCACGAGGAGCGCAAGGAAATCCTGCACAAATTCCGCATGGACACTGGCATTCGCACAATCTTCATCTCGAAAGTGGGCGACAATTCGTTCGACCTCCCCGAGGCAAACGTCCTCGTCCAGGTGCGCGCACGTTGCTTCTTGTGTGTGCGTTGTACGTGTGCGTGCGTGCGTGCGTGCGTGCGTGCGTGCGTGCGTGCGTGCGTGCGTGTGTGTGTGTGTGTGTGTGTGTGTGTGTGTGCGTGCGTGCGTGTGTGTGCGTGCGTGTGCTATGTGTTGCATGCGTGGTCCCTGTGTCCTTCACTTGGCCTGTCCCTCATCAGTGTGCTATGGCAGGTGTCTTCCCACTATGGCTCGCGTCGTCAGGAAGCGCAGCGACTTGGTCGCATTCTGCGCGCGAAGAAACAGGCGAGTGTTCTGGAGTTCTGGATGAATCACGGCGCCCGTTATGTTCCCACGTGTTCTTCCCGCGTGTTCACGCGTACGAACGCATCCCTGAATGTGTCGAATAATGCCTCTCCTTCTGTGTGTGTGTGTGTGTGTGTGTGTGTGTGTGTGTGTGTGTGTGTGTGTGTGTGTGTCTATTACAGGCGATCGCGGAGGAGTACAACGCCTACTTTTACTCGCTCGTGTCCACGGACACGCAAGAGATGCTGTACTCGGCCAAGCGCCAGCAGTTCCTCGTCGACCAGGGATACGCCTTCAAGGTAAGCACGCGTGTGTGTGTGCGTGTCTCTTTGTGATGTGCGTGAATGCTTGTGCGCGAACCTGTGCGTCTGTGCTGCGTATGATGTCATCGCATGTCGGCCGGTTGTGCGCGTGTGTGCTTGTGGGTGTGGGGGTGTGCATGTGTGTGTGTGTGTGTGTGTGTGTGTGTGTGTGTGTGTGTGAGTGTGTGTGTGTGTGTGCTTGTGAGTGTGCATGTGTGCATGTGTGTGTGTGTGTGCTTGTAGGTGTGAGTGTGTGCATGTGGGTGTGGGTTTGTGCATGCATGGTGTCTGTATCTTACTCTAGTCTGTTTCAGGTCATTCTGCGGCTTCCGCGCATCGAAGAGATGCCAGGCCTCGCCTTTCAAACGCGTCGCGAACAGATCGATTTGCTCGCAACGGGTGAGTTTGCTCTTACGCCCACTTCAGCGTAGTGTGCATGTGTGAGCGAATCCGTTGTCGTATTTTTTTATGTTGTCACAGTCATCACACTTATGGGCGTGTTGTGTCGCAGTGGTGGCGGCGAAAGAGGGCATCGACGAAGAGGACGTGGGCAACGACGGCATCGAGGTCGTCGATCCCGCACGCGTCACAGCCACCGCGCGACGTGCCGGCACGATGGAGTCGCTCTCCGGCGCAGATAAGATGGTGTACATGGAGTTTAAGAGCGGTACGAAGAAGGCGGGCGGCGCAGGCGCTGCAAAGCGTGGACGTTGAGCGTTCACGCCTCTCTTTCGGAAAGTAAAACGTACCTATTGGCAAAGTGCGAATGTTTGTCGTGCGCGGCAAAGAAAGAATCTGTGCGGTGTGTTTGGTTGATGCCGTTTGCTTGATGACGTCTGCTCGTGTGCGCATGCACCACTGCCCCGCAGAGGGAGAGGCACGACCCACACGTGTAGTTTTGGAGGGAGGGGAAGGAGGGTCGCTTGGGCGGCCGAGAGACACGGACGGGTGTTTGACTTTGGCACACAAACTTTGTCTGGATCAAATATAATTCAGTCAATAAGCACATTTTCAAGCATCCGAATCTCAATACATTGCAATGCATTTCCCCAGTTTATTCAAAGCGTTTAAATCGGCTTATGAATCAATTTCGGCCCCAAATTGGCAACGTTCAACGCCTGGGCGCTGTGCGTCAACGTGTGTGTGTGTGCCACCTCACTCGATTTAAAAATGCCTTCTCTGCCACACACGCACGCACGCGAAACACGCAACCAACTCGCTCTCTCCCTTCCTCCATTGCTTTGCGCTGCCCGCGCTGTGTGCGCACAGGCTGTGACTTCACAGCGTTGGCGAGGTCAGGACTGACGGTGCCGTCACCGATTTCAGGGCCCTTCCGTCTCAGTCGCGCTACACTGAATTTAGTGCCTTTTTCCATGTCTTAGCGGGTGATTGGCGCGCAGCGGCGCATTCGAAATAACCATCGCTTGCTTGCGGTGCGTCTCTCGCAAGGGGCGCGTGTTTGCTTGCGCAGTCGCAATGGCACCGTCTCCGTCGAAAGGTGGCGGTGTGCCGTCATCAGGCGACGCCGTTGAGCACCGCACTCCCCAATGCGACTGACGGTTTGATAATCTGAACCGATTCAATCGCAATGGTGGGACATTGGGCTTGCGTGCTCGTGTCGGGCTTGTCGTCCGTCGCGGCCATGCGTCTGCTCTTGGGCTTCTTGCTCTCCGTGTCGCTACTGGCGCGCGCGGGTGACGCGGCGAGTACGGACACGTGCGGACAGGCGCTGTTTTTCGACGGACGCCGTCGCATGGACATCGCCGTGCTGGGCCCACAGACGCTTGGCGGTTCCCTCGCGCCCGCAGGCAACGCGACGATCGACTTTTGGGTGCGATTTGTGGACCCGCACGAGCCCACGCAGACGTTCCTCAGCTTCAGTGCGATTCGGCCCGGCGCGACGGTCGTCGAGGACAACGCCTTCTCCGTTTACCTCTATCCCGAGGCCGGCGTAAAAGTGACGGCGTGTAATCTGCCGATGGACGTCGTTTATAAGCCGCTTGCCATGTCGTCCGGTATCTCTCTCGGGTCTGTTGCGGGCGCGATGAGGTGGGCGCACGTGGCAATCGTCGTGTGCCTGGATTGCGGCGTTCCCCTGCGGTTGTACGTGAATGGGACGGCGATCGACAGCAACAACGGCCTCGCATTTCCTTACGCCGCGCAGACGAGTGACATTGGCGGTTGCGATGTGCCGAAGATCGGCTGTCCCCTTCTCGGTCAGGACGCCGACGGCGTGTGCAGCGGCTTCGATGCGACGCAGGGGCTCAGCGCGCTCCTCGACGAACTGCGCGTGTGGGACTCTTCCAAGAACAGCACGGAGGTGGCCTTGCTCGCGTCTCTCTCTCTCGACGCGTCTGCGGGTCCGCTTCCCTCCGACCTGCGTCTCTATTACCGCTTTGACGAGGACGACGTCGCGGACGGACGTCTGTACGACGAAGTCACGCGCTCGTATCTTGGTGCGCTCGGCAAAACGGCGACGGACGTGTCCTCGTGCGGTGCGGAAGAGCAGTCGCTCACGCCGCCCCGGAGGGTGTCGTCGGCCGCGCCCTGTGCGATGTCACAAGCCATCGCACTGACGCGCACGGCCGTCCTCAGCGCGCGCGAGCTTTTCGATTCGGCCGCGTCGTCTGTCCCCGCACGAATAACCGTCCCAAAGCCGCGCGGTGTGAACGTCACGCTCGCGGTGCAGCTGGCGCCGTCGGCGGGGAATGCGACGCTCTCCAACGGAACGGCAGTGCCCGTGGGTGGCCTGTTGGGCGACTGCAGCGCCACGAGTAACAGCTGCGACGTGTACTACCGAGCGACGGGCCTCTCTTACGCCGGTTACGCCGACTATCGTGCGTGGGCGCTCAACGCGACATCGCCTTTCGAGGACTCGTTTCGCTGCGTGGTGCAGGCGTCGAGCGATCCGTCTCTTGTGGGGAGCACGACGACCGTCCGCGTGCGCGTTCTCGCTGCGCTGGACGCCCCCTCGCCCCTCGCGCACGAGGCCGCCGAGATTGACCTGGAGTCGACGGTACTTCTCATTCTCGGGGGCATGGCAAACGACGGCACGCCACTCTCCGTCAACGTGACGTCACTGCCCAAGTACGGTGAGCTGCACCACGTGACTTTCGGGGATCCCGCGCGGCCGACGTATGCGCAGTTGGCGCCGCTCTCGCCCGCGAGTTACATCGCGAAGGCGGGGACCGTCGTGGCGAATTTTCGCGGCGCCGTTGTTTACAAATCGACCGCGCTTCCCCCGGGGCGGCGCGACTCGTTTGGCTACGAGTGGGTGTTACCTGCTGGCGACTCGCGCCCGTTTGTGACACCGGCGCGTCAAGTCTCCGTTTTCGTCCGACGGAAAAACCACCCTCCGACGGTGGTTTCCGACGCGCTGTCCCTGTTTGCGGCCCCGAACGGACTGTGGACGAGCGTGGTGACTCTGCGCGCCACAGACACGGACAGCAGCCACTCGAACAAGCTCTTCTATCGCCTCCTCACGTGGCCACTGTGGGGCACGCTCTCAACCGTGAGCGGACGTGCCCTCACGCCGCCGACAGAGTCGCGCCAGCTGCGCTTTACGGCGCTCGGCACGCGCGTTGTGGCGTTCTCGACGCAGTACCTCGACTGCCCCGCGTCCGGCGGCAGCTCGTGCGCCAGCCTGAACTGGAACGCAGTGCAGGTTCTCGGACGCCCGGATGTCTATCCATTTTACGGGGATTCGAAGCAGGCGTGGTCGCCGTCGACTTCGGACGGCGCGTGGGAGTACGTGGAAGTTGAGCTCACCGACGCGCTCTTCGTCGACAGCGTGCAAGTGTACGAGACGTACAACACGGGCGCAACCGCCGTCCTGTCGGTCGCGAGTGGCCCTCCCGGCGTGCGCCCTCACGAGTCCGACTGGAGGCGCATATGGATATGGGATGGTCCCAGCGCGCGGCCCAATCCCCCCGTCGCGCGCGTGTTTGAGCCGCCCACGTGCCCCGTGTATGAGGCGGTGCGCTACGTTCGCGTGGAGCTCGCTTCGAACGCGACGTCCGGATGGAACGAGATTGACGCGGTCACCGCGGTGGGAATGACATCCGCGCTGTCCGGCCTGCTCGAGGACCGGGTGATCGTCTATTCTGCGCGCCCCGGCATTCACGGCCGCTCCTTCGACAGCTTTGCGTTCGAAGCGACCGACTGCGAAGACGCGTCGCCATCTCCCGCGACTGTATCTCTCGCGTTCCCAAACGAATTTGTCGACAGCGTCACTTTCGATCCTCTCAACCCGCACCACGCGCAGGTGCTCACACTCGCGCCTTTCCGCACGTTCGCCGTTGCCGTGAGGCCCGGGGTGGCCAACCTCGTCACTGCGTTTGGCGACGCGTACGACGCCGCCATTGCCGACTGGAATGCGACCGTGTCACGTGCGGGGCTGTCCCTCCCCCTGCCGTACATCGCGTCTACGATTGTGCAGTGTGTCGGGTGCGACTCGAGCACGTTCGTGTATAGCGAGTGGGGCGGGCTCGGAGGCTTCTCGTCGGTGTTCGCAGCACCGATGCGCCTGCACGCCAACTTGACCGTGGCGGTGGCGATGCAGGCGCCGGCGGCGTTTCACTTTTGGGTCTCGGTCGGCAACATCACGTACCGCTCGCTCGTGCGCGTCGAGATGCAGTGCGACAGCGACATGTACAAAACGCACACGGGGACGTGCGTGTACTGCCTTGAGGTCACCCGCACGCAGATCGACGCCGATCGGCAGGTCTATTACGCCGGGTGTTCCGCGTTCTTCGAATGTCCGTACGCGTCCGTGGACACGACCATTTCCTCCGGCGGCGTGGCGGTGGTCGTGGCCATTGCCGTGGTCGTCCTGAGCTTGACGCTTGTCGTGAGCGTCCGCACACACCAAAAGTGGCGAAAGAAGAACAGCCAGAAGGAGTCGTCGAATGCAGCGACACCCGGCGCCGTCTCGAGCGTCGCGACGTCGACCTTTGGGAGCGATGAGCACTCCATGCTACCCCTTCGGCGGCCCAGCGCCAGCCAAGTCGCGCCCGCGCCGACTGCAATCGCCGCTGCCGTCGCAAGCGTCGCCCCATTATCGAACGCCGCGCCCCTCTCAACTGCCGCCGTCTCTCGCGTGGACGATGCCGTGGCCCCTCCGTCTGATGACCTGGATGTGACGTCCCTGCGCACCAGCAATCCCAACATAAGTGCGTCGCGCGGGTCCCTCAACTCGCAGCGCGGACCCCCCGTGTCGTTACACCAGTGGGTGCGGAGTAACGGAAGCAGCGCCTCTGGGCATGGGGGGTTGAGCGGCGGAAGCGTCCAAGCGGGAGGCGGTGGGGGCGGTAGTGGACGGACCGCTTGGGTGCGTCCGACCCTCGTCTCTTCGGACTACGACAGCCACCGGTGGACGGAGGACGGGGGCGAAGGGCGCGCGAGCGAGGAGTGGAGCACGGCGGACAAGTTTGAGCTCATCATGATCGGGCTGAACATAGTGAACATCGTGGCGTCGCTGCTGTCCAGCGAGTATGCGTTCAAGTCCGGACACCCGCTGAGCGCCCGCATTCACGACGTGTTCTCGGCGTTCTACGTCAAGTGGGGGGCGATTCAGCGCACGCTCTTCTTTCCCATCCTGTATACGCTGCTCGTGTGCGCGTTCGTCTGGCTGTCCTTCATGAGCCTCCTCTTTTTCGGCGTGCTCCACCGTTTTGCCGAAGTGCAGAACCCGATCGTCCGCTACGGCGTCCCCTTCCTGACGTACCTGTGCGGCTTCTTCGGTTCGCCCCTCTTCATGCCCACGTGCGGGTACTTTCTCGCCGCGTTCAACTGCATCACCGAATTTGAGGGCGAGTCGTTTCTCTATAGCGACTGCACGTACCGGTGCTGGACGCGCGAGCACACGGGGATCGTCGTCGTTGTCGGCCTCATGCTGTGCGCGTACGTCCCCTTCGCGGCCTATCTCCGCCCACTTTGGCCGTTGCTCCAGAAGGACCTCCACGTGCGGTGCCGTCGCATCTACGTCGTGCACGCGACGACCGTGCAGCTGTTACTTGCCGTGTCGACGGCGTTTCTGCAGGGCTCCCCCATCGCCCACACGATCATCTTCTTCGCCGTCTCGGCCTTCCTCACGGTCATGTCGGTCGTCCTCCAGCCGTACCGACAGATGCGCCTGAACGTGTACGTTGTGGCTGGCTACGTGTGCTCGACGCTGGCCGCCGTGGTCGTCGGCGTCTTTTACGGGCTCTCGCGCGTGGGATCGCCGTCCGTTCTTCCGGCCGTCCTCGCACTCGTCGCCGGTTGGATTCTCGTGATATCGTTTGCTGGTTACTACGCGCGGCGGTACCCCCCGCTGTGGCGGAGGCGGCGTAACAGCAGCTCTGTGCACGACCTCCTCCGCCGCTTCAACGAGGCGCTCGGTTCGTTCAGCCAGTGGCGCCCGTCGGTGGAGAACCTCGCCGCGCGCATCTCCGTCATGGCGCTCTCACGGCGCGACTCTGGCGGCAATTCGGGCCTAAATTCGAGCAGCCATGCGGGGCACCGGCACCGCTCTGCATCGGTGGGGTCTGCGGGGAGCAACAGGGCGGACACGCACGAGGTGCTGGAGGGATTCGCAAGGGCGCCGCCGCTGCAGACGATTGAGGACGAACCCGCGTCGTCCATTGAAGAGGAAACGAACGTCGAGGTGTTTTATCACGACGAAGACGAGGGCGTCGATCGGGGCGGAGGCGTCTCTGCCGTCGAATAGGGCGTGCCGTGGCTGTGTGATATGTTGATTTTGCGCCTGACTTTGCGTAAGGTTGCTTGTTTTGCGCGTGCCGTGCTTTGGGTTGCGTCGCTGTAAATTAATGCGGTTGTCTGGACGGCCTGGTTCACGCCCGCCCCGGCCGGCGCCATGCCCTAAACATGTCAGGACATTACCTACGAAGCGGATGCGTAAACTGACGACTGTAAGTTGGCCGAGGCAACCGTCGTTGCAGTGTTCTACAGCTTGAAAGCGAGGGCGAAGTATGGGGGCATGGTGTGGACCGGCGCCGAAGTGCATTTCGTGCACTCGTCGACGGTAACGGGCCGATGCGTGTGCGCGCTTTCTTGTTCAGTTCAACTTCGCTGGCCACGCTGAAGCCGTCGATAGGGGCAGTATGGTAGGCCGAATTTGCCTCGCGCATGCTGTGAAGAGGCGTGCGCTCGTCGGCTGTCATTCTCGTAACCGAATATTGTACCACGATCTGTGTGTCGGACGAAGACAGGTTAGGACGTCCGCCGGAATCAGACTGTTCGCGGCTGGCTCGCCCGCCCGGCGACAACTGATAATTACAGCCGTCGCCGTGACACCGTCAGCCGGTCAGTACCGGCTCGGCCCGTCCGGTGAGTGTCCACTCACGCGTGCCAGCGCTATCTGCATCCACTGATTGTCTGGAGTAGGCCAATCAGCCGAGGTCGTACGCAGATCACAGCCGGCGTAGTCAGACTCCGGGCGGATTCAGGACTGGCTGCCATCACTGTCCTGTCGGCGCGGACTGGTGCCACGACTGATTTGCATGCCGGCCAATGAGCTGCGTATTTATAGGCGAGGGATCGTGCGTCACCTGCTTGGATGGCGTGCACACGGCGGGCCACATGACTCGTGCCTGAGGATAACACCCGGCCGATTGGTCAGTACTGTAGTGCCAGCAGTTTTCGGCACGTTCCACGGTTGATAACATGGTCACTTGACCCGAAGATGTCCAGACTCACGGCAGCGTGGTCATGGTGGCCCCGTGCCCCCCGGCAGTGGCGTGCGGCAGTGACACGTGCGCGACTGATAACAAATGCGCGCATACACTCTCCCAGCTCACACTCGCTGACGCACCGACACTGCGCCAACGCCGGCGGCCGGCGCCGGCCCGGCAGATCCGGGCGCCCGGATCAGGCGAACGGCCGCGATGACATCCTTGCCCGGCTCCTGCGGCATGCAGACGCAGCCACACCCGTCTCAGTCCCCGGCCCTTTTGGCGTCGACTCACATGCTCGGCTCCGGGCAGCCGCCGGCGGGCTCGGCGTCAGGCGGCGCCAGCACTGTAAACGGCCGGCGTCCGGCGAAAAATTTATTTTGAGTATGACGTCAGAAATCCAGCACTCAGTTTCGGCTGACAGGTCGGGCCGAGCCGCTGAACTCGGACCTCTACATCGGCTCCAAACACAGAACGGATGCACACGTACACGCACACGATCTCCCTGCATGCGCGCGACAGACTTGCCATGGAGAGTACCGCCGATGCCGTCGTGGCCATGGACGCCCTCGAACTCGCGGACGGCGCGTCGCAGCGCGGGCTTGCAGACCTCCCAGAGGACGTCTTTCTGCGGCACATTCTTGTGCGCCTGTCACAGCGGGACCTCGCGTCACTCTCGTGCACGTGCGCGTGGCTGCGCCGCCTCGCTCACCCGCGCCGCACGTTCCGTCTCAGCAAGGACACGGCGCTGAAGTTTGGACTGGACGCGCAGTTTCGCGAGGAGGTGTGCGCGGCTTTTCCGAGGGAGCGGATGCACGTGTACGTCACGAATGCGTCACGGTATGGGTCGACGCGCGCGCTGAAGGACGCGTCTGTCTTTGCGGGCATACACACACTGACGCTCGATTCATGTGATGCCGTGACGGACGTGGGTGCGCTTGGGGGTGTCCACACACTGACGCTGTCGTTCATGCGGAACCTGTCTGAAGAGAGCCTCTCGGCGCTCGGCACCGTGCGCACGCTCACGCTGTACATGTGCGAGAACGTCGTGGATGTGTCCGCGCTTGGGACCGTCCACACGCTCACCCTCAACCGCTGCCACGAAATCGCCGACGTGTCGCCTCTGCGCGACGTGCACACGCTGACGATCGAGTCGTGCGCTGTCGGCGACGTTTCTGCGCTGGGCGGTGTTCGCGTACTCGCACTCAAGGGCTGCTTCGATCTCGTCGACGTATCTGCGCTTGGGACCGTCCACACACTCACGATATCGAATTGCGGGAGTGTGAGCGACGTCTCTCCCCTTGGCCGCGTGCACTCGCTGACGCTCGATCGTTGTCCGCGCATAACGGATGTCTCGGCGCTCGGCGGCGTGCACACGCTTACGCTCGAGTACTGCGAGGCCGTCACGAGCGTCGCTGCACTCAGCACCGTCCACACGCTGTCGATTGCCGGGTGTGCGCGCGTGAGGGATTGGGGCGCACTCAGCGGCATGAAGCGTCTGACCATCAAGGGGCACACAATCAAGCGGAAACACTAAAAGACGAGAGCTGACTTGCCAGTGTCGTGTGTGTGTGTGTGTGTGTGTGTGTGTGTGTGTGTGTGTGTGTGTGTGTGTGTGTGTGTGTGCGTGTGTGCGCGCGTGTGTCACATTCAACGTATGTGGCGAAGCTTCGCTCTTAGTTCAGTTCTCAGCCACGCCGCATCTTTATCAAAGCATTCAAACGTCGCGGCATCGCGCAACACGCAGACGCACGCACGCGCGCACGCAAGCACAGCGACACGTGCACGCGACGCGCACTCTCAGCCCTTCTTGAGGCACGCGGCGCACTTGAAAAACGGCTTCCCGTCAATCATCGGCAGTTCGGCCGCGGGCTCTCCCATGACGAGCTTGCGCTTGCAGCCGACGCACGAGAAGCACTCGGCGTGCAGCTTGGCCGCGTTCGACGTCTGCATGAAGGCGCCGCGGAGGGGTTGGTCGCACACGGTGCAGAGGAAACCCTGCAGCTTGAAGAAGTGGAGCTCGCAGTATGGGTTGGACTGGTACTCGTGGAAGCTGCCGTCGGGGAAGTCCTTGCCGCAGCCCTGTGGGGGACAAGTGCAGGCCACTGTCAGAGGGCATGCCTGCGATGGACGTCGAGAGCTGTCTATGTGCTACGACGTGTGCGCGTCGGTGACACTGAATTCGCGTGCGTGGGTACACTTGCGTGCGTGTGTGTACGTGTGATTGTATGTGTGCGTGCATGTGCGCGTGTGCGTGTGTGTGCGTGTGCGTGTGACATCAACCGACCTTGTGCATGCACTTGAAGCAGGGCACGTGCCACTGCTTGCCGAGTGCGTTGAGGTACTGTCCGCTGACAATTGCCTGTCCGCAACCGCCGCACGACTGCGCGCTCGTCATAAAGTGCGCCTGGAGCGAACGAAGGGGTGAGAAGCCGCCCACATATTTAGAAAATTAACAGTTCCCGCGTGCCAAGAGAATAGGGACACACGATAAGAGGTGCAAGTGATAGCAACACACAATGCGAATTGGGATGGAACACGCACTAGCGCTATCATAGGCACTACGCAGCGGCACGCACCTCGCAGAAGAGCTTTCCGTCGCGCTCGTACACGCGGCAAGACAGCAGCGACGTCGTGCACACCGAGCAGTTGAAGTGCGTCGTGTGCCAGCGGCGGCCAGGTCCCTCGCCCAGCGCCACAAACTCCCTCTCGTCAATCAGATCGCCGCACGCGCGGCAGCTGTTGAAGAGCCGGTTGTAGTCCGTGTCGCAGTACGGCTGCCCATTGCACTCAAAGTAGCTCTCGGAGCCGAGCGACTTGTTACACTGCGTACACGAGAAGTGCTCGGCGTGCCACGCGCGGCCAAGCGCAAACACGCCCTCGTGGCCGTCCTCGATCGCCTTGTTGCAGCGCGCGCAGATCGAGCGGAGGTCGGAGAAGGCGGCGGCGAGTGCGGCCATCGCCTCGGATTCCGCAATGACCTCCTCTTCGGTTGCGGGAGGGAGCGCGGGAACGACTGGCGCCGGCGGGGGCGTGTATTCGGGCTCGGGTGCTGCGACAGTGTGCGAGTGTGCGCGTCAGAGGCGTGCGAGCGAAAGAAAAAAACGAAACGGAGGAAGAAAACTGTGCACGAAACAGTCGCGCAAACACAGCCCGCTAGGAATGAGACACGCGCATTACGCGCACAAGCGCTCACCAGCGTCCTTCGCAAGGTCCGAGAGCATCCGCTCGAGCTCGTCCATGCTGCTTTCTCGCCGCAACCCAGACGGCGGCCGCGGCGCCTGCAGCTCCTCGCTTCGCGCTGCGGGGAGCGACGGCGCAGGGGCAGGGGCAGCAGGCGCGGGAGCAGGCGCCCTCGTCGGCTCCGGCGGCGGTTGGTAGACCGGCTCTTCGATCTCGGGGATCGCGCTGTAAATGTCCTCCTTCGCCGAGGGCACAGGCGAACGCGGCGGTGCGTCTGCGACGGCGCTGTAGACCTCCTCTTCCACCGGTGCTGGCGGCGGGGCGGCGGGTGGCGGACCCTTGGCGGCAGCGGCGATGGCGAACACGGACACGGGACGCGCGGTTGCCGACGGCGTCTGAGGCTGCGGTGCAGAGTATGTCTCCTCGTTGATGACGGGCGCGGCCGACGCACGCGAGAGTGTCGGGGATTGCGACGCGCGTGAAATGGTGGCCGGCTGCGAGGGGGGCTCCATCTTGGGCCTGCTTGCGCGCGAGAGGCTGTCTTGCCGCGAGGGGAGAGGGGGCGGCCCTTGCTCCTGCGGGATCGGCGGTTGTGGGAGGTTCGGGGGGACCATCGACACGGGCCGCGATGCGCCGGAGGGAAGGGACGGGGCGCGCTGTGCGGGGGCGTGCGCGGGCGCCGCGGCCGCCTGCGTGGGGATCGGCGGCTGTGGCATGTTGGGAGGGGCGTTGCCGAAGAAGCGCTCGAGCTTGGCGGGGGCTTGGCGCGCGATTGTCTTGCGGTTGACGACTGCAGTGGGAGGGAGCGGTGAGAAAGGGAACGGGAGAGTAGGGCCGGCGTGATGGCAACTATAAGCGATGAGGCGAGACAGAACGAGCGACGAGCGGACAGACATACGTGACAGACGGAGAAAGACAATACTCGCTACACACACACGCAGCCCTCAACAAACACGCAGCGAATACAATCGACGCACTCTTCACGCACACGCGTCACACGCGCTCGCGCTCACATCCACTCCTCCTGCGACAACAACACACGCACACGCATTCACACACATCCATCCGGCAGCACACCCACTCTGCGCCTTCTGCGAACCCTGGGCAGCCTTCTTCATGACCTTCTGCACCGCGCCAAGCCACGTGTTCTTTTCCGCGGGCGTCTTGCAAAAGAGCGTCCACACCTCGCGCGTCTCGGAGATGGGGTCGTTGATGTGCAGCTTGAAGGCGTTCTTGGCGTCTGCGGCGAACGGCGACAAGGAATTGCAGAGAAACGTCAGCGAGGACTGTTCACACTGTTGGCAACTTATCGACTACGTAAATTTGCGTGGCTGGCCCATTCGAGGTTGCGCGCAAGCGTGTGAGATGGACACGAGAGTGACACGTGTGCACGACCGCATCGAGTGTGAATGGTGCGTGCGAATGGTGGAGTGAATGACGTGTGTGAACGGTGTGTGTGTATGGGGTGTGCAACTTTCACGCACCCTTTCCGTCCGGCACGTCCTCCACGTTAATGTCCTCGTTGCGGTAAGACCCCTTGAACTCGTACTCGTCCTTCCGCATGAACTTGGGCCTTCGAACGGTCACGTTACCAGGTCAGAGGGGGCAATAGAGGTGACACCGAACACGCGCGAATGCTAGTGACCCTTCTATCTCATCCCCCCCTTCTTTCCCTCTTCTTCCACACACATACTCTCAAGGCACAAATGCACACAGGCTCACCGGCAGACACCAAACCCACACTAGCATGCACACACACACACACGTACACAACCCACCCATTCGGCCATAAAAAACACACGCGCGCGCACATGCGCATTTCATCTCTGGGGCTGAACGATAACGGCAAAGGCACCACACCCACTTGCAGAACACGAGCATCTTTTCGAGGAGGAGAAAGTAGAGGTCGCCCTTCGACTTGCCGTCGTGGTAGCCGAGCATGCCGTCCTGCTGCATCTCGCCGAGACTCGCGATCGACGCCACCTGTGAGCGACACACACGCACGCGGCATCGTGTGAGTCACACGTCAATACAACTCGCAACATGCAAATACCTATGCACAATTCGGTACGCACAACCACACGCGAACAAGAGAGTCGCATGCACACACCGAGACGTCACGAGACACACATCACAGTCACACACACACAGTCACGCGACGAATGCGGCACGCAAAGGACACGCACGCACCTTCCATCCCTCGATGCGCCGCTGGAGATCTATCATGAGCTGAAGGTTTTCAATCTTGCGCTTCATCTCGTTGATGTAGGCCGTGACGCCCTCCATTGCGTCCATGGCACCGCCGAGGTCCGCGCGGTCGGGGTGGTCGTCGTCCGTGTACTTAATCAGCTCCTGTGTTTGGGGAGGGGG
>CALSCQ010003022.1:0-27675 GCA_943704525.1 Pigoraptor vietnamica | reverse complement strand
ACACACACACACACACACACACACACACACACACACACACACACACACACACACACACACACACACACACACACACACACACACACACACACACACACACACACACACACACACAAACGACCTGCCAGACAGAGGCTTCCGCTGACGCACCTTCGAGTTATAGTCGGGCTCGGGAAGGGACGGCGGCCCGTCCTTCTTCTTCTTCTTGAAGAAGTTCATCTTTGGCGGGTGGCGCGACCTACTGCTTTCGACGCAATCAACCCGTGGGCGCGTCACCCTCCGCGTGCGCCTCAGTCGCTTACGCAGAGACAGGCAGTGGCAACGCCCTGCGAAAGTCGTCGACTACAGCGCACAAAGTGTGTGTCACGCGCCTCCCTCCTAAAGAGGCGCCGCTACAAACTGAACTCACGGGTGCGAAAGAGCTGCGCGCGGCCTTGTTTATCCGAAACGGTGTCGGCCAATGCCTGAGGTGGTGACTGCCCAAACAGAGAATCCCGTTGGCAACTCCGGATTACCCCGGATTTCTTAGAACGCTTGTTTACCAGCCGGTGCCAGTATTGACTTGTGCGCCGCACGGCTTCTTTCGGCTCAAGAGGAACGTGCACGACACTCGCTTTCTCTCGAGCACATTCAACGCGTCTGTGTGCGCACTGTCGAGCCCGCAAGTACGCCGTCGGTCACTCGTGTGTGGCACGCTCGCTCTGAGGCCGCTGTGCGTGGCATTGGGCCTCGGCGCCCGTCGTCGCAATCATGGACGACATGTACGAGACGGTCCCCAGGTGCGCACACTCGCGAACGTGGTGCATTCGGCGTGGAGAAGTGGCTGGTCGTGATGTGTTCGGGTGGATCGGGGATTTGTCAGTCGTGCAGTTGCTCATGCGTGTTGTCGCTTGGCTTGCAGCCGGTACGGCAGCGTGTCGGCGGGGAGCTCCGTGAACATGAGCACTATTGCCGACGACGACTTTGATGTTGTCGAGGAGAAGAAGCACAAACAGCCCGGCGCCATCCAGGCACCCCCGGAGCAGGAGTGAGTACGACGAACAGCGCTGCTTGCAGTTGATATGTCGGACTTGAACAGTGCACGCATGTGTCGCGCATCGCCAGTCTCAATTGACTCTGGCTTGCTTTTAGGTGGTTCCATGGCAAGATGACCCGCGAAGACGCCGAGGCGTTGCTTGTGCGTAAGGGTCGCGAGGGCAGCTATCTGATTCGAGAGAGCATTCGCCAGCCGGGAGATTACTCGCTTTCGTTCCGGTGAGTTCGTGGGGCATAGGAAATGAGTTTCTTGCAGACCAAAACATGTATTCGCGTACGCGTGCGTGCCGTGTGTCGTGTCCATGTGCGCGTGCATGCGTGCCTGTATATGTGTGATGCATGTGGGGCGTTAAGTGTGCGGGCTCGAGAAGACTGCTAACACTCTGCCGTGTGTGTCAGGATCAACAATGGCGTCGTGAAGCACTTTCGCATCATCAACGACTGGGGCGACTTTTACATGGGAGGGCGTCGCTTCCACTCGCTTATCGACCTGATCGGATATTACTGCAACTCGTACCTCGCCGGAAACTTGTGTCTCCAGTACCCGCTGATGCCGGAGGGGGTACGTTTGCGCCGAGTTCGGAAGGTCTAGCTGTTGATCGCCGACGTCTCGGCGTTGGTCACTGGGCCGGACAGTACTGCTCACGCTAGTTCCCATGGTTGCTGCAGCAAATTTACGAGAGCGGCGTCCGCAAGATTGTGGTGGCCCTGTATGACTACACGGCGGCGTCCCCGGATGAGCTTTCGTTCACAAAGGGCGACACAATGTCGGTGCGTGAAGACATGCAGGGCGTTGCGCATGCTGCCCCCGTGTACATTGTCCCTTTCAACTCCTACAATCGTCGCCGGTGTACTTATCGGTGCCTCTGTGCAGGTCCTCAACGACGATGATCCCAACTGGTGGTGGGCGCGCAAGAAGCAGGCCGGCGGTGGCAAATCAGTCGTCGGCTTCATTCCGAGCACGCTAGTCAAGGAGAAGGTATAGTGTCCGGATTGTGCCTGCTGTGGCGCACTACAAACGCGAAGCCTTTGTCTAACCGAGCGAATCGTTGGCAGGCTGCAACGACGACATCTGCGCCAGCGGCATCTCCCGCGCCGAGTGGTGGCTCTATGGCCGGCGTGCCGCCGCGTGCGCATTGGTTCCACGGGAAGATTTCACGTGACGCGGCGAAAGTGCTGCTTATGCGGGATGGCCGGGAGGGAAGCTACCTGCTGCGTGAGAGCGAGAACACGCCCGGCGACTACTCGATTTCGTTCAGGTTGGTGCAAACCGGACGCGCACTATTTGATTGGGGCTGCCGTGCTTACCGGCGGATGTGTGCAATTTTTCACAGGGTCCTTGGACAGGTCAAGCATTTCAAGATAGAGAAGAGCGGGCGGCTGCTCATGTGCGGTGGCCGGTCGTTCCAGACGGTCGAGGAAGTCATCCAGCGGTACCTGCGGGAGCCCCTCTCGGACAACAAGTGCCTCGAGCAGCCGCTCATTCCGGTGAGTAACGACACTCTTGGCTTGTCTTGCCAGCGGTTAGTTGACCCGTTGCCGTGGCCCCGTTGCAGGCGCATGCGCAAGAGGAAACGTATGCGACGGCACAGGAGGAGTATGCCACCGTCGAGTCCCTTCCCGATCGCAGCAGCATTGCGCACGCGCCGGGTGCCATCAAGGCGGCGCCCGTGGCCGCTGAGCAGCAGCTGAACCGCAGCTTCACGAACTCGGCAACCGCACCGCCACCCTCTGTTCCGCAGCGACAGATGCAGGCTCGCACGTCGCAGTACGATCACACGGGCATGCTCGTGAAGAAATCGAGTTCGAAGAAGAAGTGGAAGACGCTGTACTTTGCGCTGATGGGGGCGAAGCGGCGCCTGTACTTTTTCGAGGCCGAGGGCGCCCCGCGTCCCAAGGGCATTATCGATCTCACGTGCTGCATTGTGGCCGACATGCACGAGACGTTCTTTGGCCGCCCGAACTCGTTCCAGATCATCCACAAGGTACGCCCCCCCCCCCCCCCCCCCCCCCCCCCTTTTCCCCTTTTCATATGGGGCTGTCGTACTTGCGACCCTAATGCTGTTCTGATGTCCTGTTCGATTGCAGGGCTTGGAGGAGCAGATTTACTACCTGTGTGCCAATACGGACGAGGACAAGATGTCGTGGATGGAGATTCTCCGTCGCTACTGCGGCACTGCGGAGGGACAGCCGCCGTGGGTGTCTATTCGTGCGCCAGCAATTCTCTCTCTCCCTCCCTCTCTCTCTAGTGGTAAAAGGCGTATGTGCGATTGGGGGAAAGCCTGACTACCTCCCGAGTCCAACGCATTCCTCTCTCTCTCTCTTTGCCGTTTTATGCTCACATTGGATCTTCCATATTGCAGTCACCCGGTTCGCAGCAACGACTCGGTTCTCGTGCTCAAGAGTCTGCTTCTTACGGTGAGTATTGCGCGGAGTGTGAGAATGCCGGGGTTAGGTAAGGGTCTAATTCTCTCTGTCCCCACAGGTGGCTGAAGCGAAGGAACTCACGTCGCGGCTGTCGCACCCCTACTGCATTGTAAGCCTCGACAACGTGCGACAGGCGCGCACGCAGATCATGACGAGGCAAAACCCCATGTGGAGCGAGGAGTTCAAGTTTGAGGACCTGGCACAGTCGTTCGAAAAGTTCGACGTGGTGAGTAGGACGTGCGAAGTCAACGAGCGGGCAGGCTGCATGACGCACTGCGGGGTTGTCTGAATGCCATGTTCCTCCGTAGATTGTGATCAACAAGAACAAGTTCCAGAAGGACACGGACGTGGCGCACTGCGTCGTGAATGTGTCGAAACTCGCCGATTGCAAGCAGCACGAGGACTGGTATCCCCTCGTGTCTGTCGACGACGACAAAACGCAGATGGGTTCGATTCGCCTCAAGGCCAAGTTCACCAACGAGTTTATTCTGCCGCTCAGCGAGTACAGGCGAGTGACGCGCAGCGTTCTTTGCATTTGCGTTATTTTGCGCACGACACTCACGCGAGTGATGCTGATCATCGTGTGCACAAGCAGCCAACTGAAGGCGCTCCTCACGGCGGCCGATCTCGGAGCCGTCAAGGCCATCGGCTCGGTGGGCAAGGAGCGGGACGAGGTCGCGCGCACGCTCCTCAAAATCTTCCAAACGGACAGCCGCGCCGTCGAATTCCTGTGCCAGCTGAACCAGATGGAGGTCATGTCCACAGGTGCGCTTTTCGGCTCAACTGTTGCGTCGGAATGGAGAGAGAGTTGCTCACGTGACGCCTTGCCCACGCAGAGGACCCGAACACGATTTTCCGTGGCAATTCCCTTGCGACCAAGGCGATGGATCAGTACATGAAGCTCACGGGCTTGCCGTACCTTCACCAGACGATCGGAGAGCACGTCAAGAAACTCTTCGAGTCGAAGGAATCGTGCGAGGTGTGTGTGTGTCCGTGACGATGTACGCCCACAACGCGGCTCGCACCGCTCCTACTACGCGGCTTTCACTCGCGCCGCACTCGGATGCACACGCCGGTTTCTCTCAAAAGGCCCACTTATTCAACACAACCTAACCGCTCTTCTTTGCAGATGGACACGACGCGCGTCAAGGGCGGCGATGTGAAGGAGAACCTGAAGCGCCTCCTTGGGCACCTTCAGGGCATTTGGGACGCCATCCAGGCATCGGTCGAGCAGTGCCCGATGTGAGTGGCGGTTCTCCACTTGATTGAACGTTGCCGATGTCCCAGGGGCCTGTGCACATGCACTTGAAAGAGGTGTTTGTACTCACTCGCCCCTTTGCTCGGCAGGGAGCTGCGGTATGTCTTCACCAACCTTCAGACGGCGGTCGTCGACAAGTGGGGCGAGCACATTGCCAAGTATTCGGCAGTGAGGTGCGTTGTGCATCCTGACAGCGCGTGTGGTCAACAGTGGCGAATGACACACTTTTCTGATTGCAGCGGCTTCATTTTCCTCCGGCTCTTCTGCCCTGCCATTCTCAATCCCAAGCTGTTCAACATGATGAGCGGTGGGTGTCTTTAGCGTGCGATTGCGCTGAGCTGCAGACGGCGTTGCTGACGAGGGTCGCTTCATTGTGCAGACCACCCCTCCGAAGACACAAAGCGCACGCTCACTCTTGTGGCCAAGAGCTTGCAAAACCTCGCAAACCTCGTCGAGTTTGGCGGGAAGGAGCCCTACATGAAGGACGTCAACGAGTTCATCCAGGAGAACAAGTCCAAGATGAAGCGTTACATCGACAAGCTCTCGGTGCGTATCAAGCTGAATCGCGGCCCTCGCGGGGGGACCGTGTGCGCCACTCTGTATCGACGTTAACCGGACTAACATTTCCGTGCGCGTGTCTTCGTAATCGACAGACGATGCCGGCGTACCCAAAGTTTGCCAAGGTGCAGCCCATCAACCCCGCGCGGGAACTGGCGTCCATACAGCGCTTCGTGCTGCGCAACAAGGACGAACTTCTCAAGCATGCCAAGGAGTCCCCGGTTCGTATTAGCTGTCTTCTGTTCAACTGTATACTCGTTCTAGATTGTCGTCACACTGCGTCTTGGCTGCGTTCACGCGCTTCATTCCAATTCCAATCTCGTCGCACGCGTTGGTGCAGGATCCTGCCGTGGAAAAGCTTATTGCGGTGGCCGAGAAGCTCAAGGCGCGCGAGGCCGCGTATGCCGAAGAGCCCACCTACCAGAACATCTCACGCCGGTGAATGAGACGCACGTGGCCGTGTGTGGACGCCCGCAGTAAAAGATCTGGCAGAGGTTGTGCGCAGACGGACACACGTGGTCTGTGGAGTGACGTGGCTCGAGTCAGCATGTTGCAAGGGCGCATGTCAGAGGCGTCCCATTGGTCGGGGCGTTGCGTGGAATGACGTGTCTCGGTGCGTGGTTCGTTCATGCTGGGTCAGCCGAATTCCTAAGTGTGTTGTCAGCATGTGTGCCAGTGTCATGTGTGTGGGAATAAGACGCGTTCCGATTGGCTCGACACACTGACCAATCCGCGCGCAGCATGGTCAGTCGTTTGGGTCGGTGGGGCGAAACCACCAATACATTTCAAACGGACAGCACTCTTTTTCCCCATACATTCGCATAGCCAAGTAATTAAAAAAATTAAAATTCAAAAAATGTATGACTTTTTGTATGGCGCGGCTTGTCTATGACGCATGTATGGGATGTCCGCGTCCAATAGCCAAAGTGCCCACGCACATGGCCTCCACGCAACGCACGCACGCACACCGGCACGCACTGCTGCCGGACACCGGCGGTTTTCCCATCCTCCTTGCAGAACTTTCCCGGTGAACCACCACGCGCTCTCACTCTTCAAGTTCTCTTCCACACCCCAATTCGCACTGTCCCCTATCGTACTTCCGCGGTTGGTTTTTCGCAAACTGGCGGTTCCGGTATTGCCGGTGTAGGATGCTACACGACGGCTCGGCCCTGGCCGCTGGAGCACACGGAATCGCTGCGTCGTCAACGGCTTTTGAAGGGCAAGGCCACAAGGGTCCCCTCAACTGTCTTCCCTATCCGATTTCGATGCGAGGCTGCACCATGACGGTCGAGCACGGCGGCATGCGCCCGGGGCCGTTTGAGGTTCCCAAGACATACCACGTGCCGCACGCAATGATGCACGCGGCCATTATGGCCAAGGACGAGTACGCCGCGGAGCACCAGCGGCGATGCTCGTTCCCCGTCGATTTCAAGGCGCGGTCTGCGTCGGCGGCGAAGATGATGCGCACGCCCCCCGCCGCTCCAAGGGCATCCCCCGCGGACGTCGCGGCAACGCTCATCGTGTGCCATTTCTGCGAGCGCCCCGTCGAGAGCGTAAGCAGCGTGTGTGGACGCTGCGGATTTACCCACGCGGGTGACCGGAAGTATGTGAACGTCGTTAACGGCGACTCGCTCAAGGAACTCGTGTCCCGGAGCCGCGCGGCGTCGACGTCGTCCATGCCACCGCCGTCGTATAGCGAAGGACGCCCGCCGCAGCCCCCAGCCGAAGCCTACACTCCAGACTCGATGTCGGACAGCGAGGAGGCTGACGAGAACCTGCAGTTTGACCTCGAGCTCGAGTGAGGCGTGGAGCCTCCGTTCTGCGTGGTTGCGTTGCTTGCGTTTGGATTGCGTTGCTGTGCATATGGCGGCATGCTGTGCGTGCGTGTGCGTGTGCGTGTGCGTGTGCGTGCGCTTGTTGGTCGTTGGTTGCACTGACCGGCGTACCTTGTATTATTGTGGACATGTGGGATGGACGCGCTGGTCGCGGTTGGACTTGAGTGGATCTCGTCATGCATCCTGAATAACATCGAAATGGAGGAAATGCTGTGTATGTTGCGTGACCCGTGCGAAAGCTCTGCTGGGCACAGTGAACGGCCAGTCGACAGGCACGGGAACCCAACGACGACAGCGCACGGAGACTGTGCAGTCTTATCGGACAAGTGCGTATCATATCCCTCTCGCTCTCTCTCTCTCTCGCACACTCTCAAATTCTCTCTCCTCAACGAGCCCGCATGATCGTTTTTTGATCCAAAACAAGATGACGGCCTGTGTCGTCGTTGTGAAACGAGTCCAAGTGACGCACCAGTGACGGCATTGCAATTCGGACGCACATGTGGCCCGGCAGTGCTAAATAATTTCCGTTTCATACAAATTTGGTACTCAGTCGCGCCAAAATAAACGCGCCCTTTTTCGGCACTTCGCACATCTGATCAACCGCCGTTTCGTCAGCGCACGTGTGTGTGTGTGTGTGTGTGTCTGTGCGTGTGTGTGCGTGCGAGTGCGTCAACAACAAAGCGCTCACACCTCGACATCATTATTCCTTCCGTCTACCCCTATCGACTGCTGCGGACTTCGCTTACGGCTTGCGCTTGGCCGCGATATTCCTTTACTGCCGTTGCTTCAGATTTGCGTCCCACAGCAACACTGTCATACGTCACTCGGGTATATCCAAACTAGCGGTGTTCGTGCGGCGCATTGCTGACGGCCGCAAGCATGGCGGACGATCCCGTCATTGACGAGTCGGTACGTGCCGTTTGGCTCTGTGGCGAGGCTGCGTGAAACGGCTGAGATGGGCGCTTAAGTGTTGTGGGACGTGGTCGGTCTTGCACGTGTGGTTGAGCAATTTTCCGCGCAATTGAGCGTCCATTGGCTCCTGTGCACACCGTTGCGCCGCTGCTTCCATGCGTGTGCACCATGAGGTATGTCATGCATTCTATCGCATGGCATATCGCTTCAGACATTCGTGCTGATGTCTATCGTCGATCGGACTCCTTTGCCGGCCTGAGCACTCAGCACTCACCGCTGCCCCTTTTTTGTTTCAGATGATGCTCGACCCGTCTCTTAAAAAGAAGAAGAAGAAGAAGAAGCCGATTGACCTCGACGACGGCGATGCGGCCGTTCCGGAGACCACCGAGGGTGCGTTGTGTCCCGCGCTTGTGTGTCGTCTGTTTTTTGTAGCTTTGCGTGTTGCGACTGGTGTAATGCAGTGGCGTCTGTGTGGGTTGTGCGTCGTGTGGTATGAAACTTGTTACAGGACCGCTTGGTACCCAAAGTAATTCCCCTCGTCTGCCATTCCGCAGCCGCCCCCGCCCCTGCGCCCGCGGATGCCGCCGACGATATTGACAACCTGGACGACCTCATGACGAAGAAGAAGAAGAAGAAGAAGAAGGTGGCGGACGACGACGACGCCCTCCCCGCGGGCGGCGATGAGCGCGAGGTCCCCGGCGCCGACATGGATGCCGAGCTCTCGCTCTTGCCGAAGAAGAAAAAGAAGAAGAAGGTCGAGCTCGACGACGAGGAGGACGCAGAGGTGGGCGCCGGTGGAACGCACGCGGCTGTTACAGTGACGTTGTACGCCGAGTGTTATTGTACGGTGCGAGTGCTGCGTTAATTGCGGTGCAGTCCCTAGTAACACGGGTAGTGCGCGGAACAGCGTTGGGGAGATTCGCTATTCTTGTGCGCAGACTTAGTGTTTGTGCTCGCGCGCGTGTTTCGGCAGGTGCCCATGCCCGCCGACGACGACGCGGGCGAGGAGCTCGAGGATGACGACGGCGAGGATCTCGTGCTCACGTCGAAGAAAAAGAAGAAGGGTCGCGCGCACATCAACCTCGATGAGGAGAGCGGTGGGTGTCGCCCGGAACTACAAGCAAGTGTGGTGGTGTTGCAATGGACGACACGTCGGCAGAATTGTGCCTGTGTGGACGCTAGCTAGGGATTGAGTTGATGCGTGTGGTTTGGGCCAATAGGGTGTGTGCGGTTGTACGCGTGTGCGTGGGTCGTCTGCATCCGTGTGCGTCTCTCTTCCCGTTTTTGCTGACTCTGTGCATTATCTGTGTGTGTGTGTGTATGCATCTGTCTCAACGTGCTCTCCGTTTTCCGCAGACGAGGATGACTTTATCGACATGAGCGGCCAGACGAAGGTCACCGAGGCGTGGATTGGCACGGACCGCGACTACACATACCAGGAGGTGAGCCCGCCTGTGGGCGCTAGCCACCCACCTGTGTGTTGGCGGATAGCGATGCGTTTGTGTTGTGTTGTGTGTCGCCTCATGCGAACGACCATCTTTCGATGAGATTGTGTCTTCTCTTCTCACATGCGTGCGTGTGCGTGCGCGTGCGTGCAGCTGCTCGAGCGCGCCTTCCGCATCATGCGCGAGAAGAACCCCGACCACGAGGCCGGAGAGAAGCGCCGATTTGTTATGAAGCCGCCGCAGATTGTGCGCATCGGCACAAAGAAGTGCGCGTTCGTCAACTTCACCGAGATCTGCAAGCTGTGGGTGTCGGCGTGCGGACGATTGCCGCCGTCGCATGTCGTGCTCCCTTAGTGTGCGTGTGCGCGTCAACGGAAAGACACTGGACACCCTCGCTTATCTTGTTACTTTGTGTCTGTAGGCTCCACCGGCAGCCCGACCATCTCCTTGCGTACATTCTGGCCGAGTTGGGCACGAGCGGCTCTGTCGATGGCAACAACCAGCTCGTCATTCGCGGTCGCTTTCAACAGAAGAACATGGAGCAGGTGCTCCGACACTACATCCGTGGGTATCTGGCCATTCACGCGCTGCGTTTTTTGTTTTGCGGAGTGTGGCGCACCAATGCGTATGTATGGTGACGCTGTCCCGTTGCACATGGACCCGCTGTTGTTTGGTCTTGCTCACGCACCGCTCCCGCACAGGCGAGTACGTCACGTGCAAGACGTGCAAGTCGCCCGACACGATGCTCTCGAAGGAGAACCGTCTCTTCTTCCTCCACTGCGAGACGTGCGGTTCCAAGGCGTCGGTCGCCGCGATCAAGGCGGGCTACCAGGCCGTCACGACGAAGCGTGCGGCCGTGCGGACGGGCTGAGCCCCGCTCGCTTCCGCCGCGTCTGTGCGTTGTCGCGCGCGTTTTTTCTGCGTTGTTTCTGCTGCGGCGCTCGCTTGGCGTGGTTCGAGAGGATGTGTTTGGAGGGATGTGCGATACTGATGGTGTGCGTGCGTGCGTATGGTGGGAGAGAGGAGAGTGGAGTGCAAGTGCGCCCGCGACGGCGGGACGACACGTGTCGCACTCACTACTGTAATGAAAACGGTGAAACAGTCGCTGTCGTAACATTTCCGTTTAGACATGCTTTTTTGGAATCAATCTACTGCAATTTCGATGCACGCACGACCGCAGACGCCGCAGCACGCAGCACGCACAGCAAAAACACGCACGCACGCGCACGCACGCGAAAATTGGCTTGGCCGGCAGGGTCCCTATTTCACATCTCGCAAGGCGACCAGCTCACACGCCCCAAACACTTCGCACGCGCCTCACTTGATGTACTTGTTCATGAACTTTCGGTGGAAGTCGGAGCGCAGCGTGTCGTTGATAAAGCGCTTCTGCTGGGGCTCCTCGCCCTTTGCGCAGTTCTTGAAGACAACGTCGTCATCCCACCGCCGCTTCACCTTGAAGTCGCCCGCACCCGCAGCCGCCTGCGCGTTGAGCAGCGGATTGCCCCGCATGAGAAAGTCCTTGCGCACGCGCTCTTCCTCGGCGAGCCGCTCGGCCTCCTGCGAACACGAAAAGGCATTGGAGAAGAGGGTGAGGGCGAGTGAGCGGCTGACTCGAGTGGTTCGACAACGCCACTTCACAAAACCGTCGAATGTCTAGAACAACCGCAGGCAAATTGCGCAGATACAAGCACAAAGAAAGGCAGATTATCGTGCCGCATGCATGCACATACCTTGCGCGCCTGCTCTTCCGCCCGCTCTTGGCGGATCTTTTCGAGCTCTCGCATGAGCTCCGCCGTTTCGTCCTCATCGTCCGAATCCGAGCCATCGTCGCTTTGGAGTCGAAAAGGGGAAAAAAAAAAACTTGAGCGTTTCCACAGCAGAAAGAGGCGAGAGACAACGGTCACGCTCGCAAGTGGCGCCGCGCATATAAAAAACGTACCCGTCAGACCTGTCGTCCGACAGATCGGCGTCGTCCGCGTCCAATCGCGCTGCACGTGCACGCGGCATGGCAAAAGCGCTCGCAATCAATTCCGCGTTTTTTGTGAAAACAAACTCGAGCCGCTTCACGCGCACTCACCCGTCGCCTCGTCGACAAGCCGCAGCTTCTTCGCTTCCCCACGGTCCTCCTCTTCATCCTCTGCCTCCCTTGGGCGAATGCGGCCTGCAGTATGACACAATCGTCAAACAGAATGAACAACAGAGGAGCGGAGGGTTGGGACACGAAGGAGGACGCGACAGCACGTGCACATCGCTTGCAAAGCGGCATACAACGCACGACGATAACGATTGTGAGGCTGCTCGATGGTTTTCCTCTCAACGCGCGATCCGCCGTCCCTCCCCACCCACCGCCAGACTCCTTCACGCGCTTCTCCCTCGCCGCGCGCTCGAGCCCCTCCAGCTCCGCCTTCAAATCGCGCTGGCGTACGTCGTCGGCGCTGTCCTGTCCCGGCTGCCTTGTCTTGAGCTTCGTGTGGCCCGCCACATCGCGGCTGCTGTATTGGATCGAGTTCGTGAGCTCGCGGGGCGCTGCACCCTTCGCGGCGTGAAACGTAGCGCGCGCCGCCGTCGTCATGTTGCTCAAACGGATCGCACGTGCGCAAGAAAAAAAAAGACGAAATGGATGCGGTGCGCGGACTTCTGTGGCGTCCGCTTATCTCACTCGTTCTCCCTCGGCGCCCTTTCACTCGACTGTTTTCGTCAGTGCGCCTCTCGAAACACACGAGAAGGGCCGTCTCTCCTTCGTCACCACTTGCGTCCCTGTGGCGTCATTTCACCACACGAACCGTGACGTCACGCCTGACTGCAGCCTCGGCGTCAAGTCGCGGGTTCTGGGCGACCGGGATGCCTCGTGTGCGTGCGCGCGGTACAGAGAATGGCGGAGGGCGGCGCGTTTAGCACGAGCGACCACTCGCACCGTCGGCTCAACGTGCTGACGAACACGTGGATTGTGTGCTCCCCGCACCGCGCCAAGCGTCCGTGGCAAGGGCAGACGGAGGCCGTCGTGCGCGAAGACAAGCCCTCGTACGACCCCCAGTGCTACCTCTGCCCGCGTAACAAGCGCGCGTCGGGCATTCCTAACGACGACTACAAGGTACTTGGGCAGATGCGTTTGAACCGCAGCGAAACGGCGGCTGATTTTTGCCTCCTTCCTTGTGCAACCCCTGCGCAGGACACGTTCGTCTTCGCCAACGACTTCAGCGCGCTCCAGTCGGACGCACCGGAAGGTCGCGTGGACGAGGGTGGTTTGCTGCGCGCCGAGTCAACGCGGGGGACGTGCAGCGTCGTCTGCTTCTCGCCCAACCATGGCCTCACGGTGGCCGAAATGGACGACGCCTCGATTCGAAAGGTGCGCTGTGTGTGTGTGTGTGTGTGTGTGTGTGTGTGTGTGTGTGTGTGTGTGTGTGTGTGTGTGTGTGTGTGTGTGTGTGTGTGTGTGTGTGTGTGTGTGTGTGTGTGTGTGTGTGTGTCCGTGTGTGTGTGTGAGTGTGTGTGTGCGTGCATGCGTGGGTGCGGGTATGTGCGCCTTCAACGCCGTTCTTCGCGCACTGTCTCTGCAGGTGGTGGACGAGTGGGTGAGGCAGTTTGAAGCACTGTCGAGGCAATACCGCTACGTTCAGATATTCGAGAACAAGGGTGCGTGAGTCCCACTGTACAGCGTGTGTGCGGCTGGAGGGAGGGGAGAGTCCACTCACATCGATGGACGGCGTCCGTGTGTCCTGACGACAGCGTCTCAATACGCATGCCTCATTCCGACGTGCGCAGGTGCCGTGATGGGCTGCTCCAACCCGCACCCCCACGGGCAGATCTGGGCGACCGATGCGATCCCCGAGGAGGTCGGGAAGGAACTCCGCGCGTTTGCCGACTGGCGCGCGTCGCACGGCGGGCGCTGTCTTCTTTGCGAGTACGTGGCGCTGGAGGTGGCCAAGGGCGTCCGCGTCGTTTGTGATAACGCAGACTTCGTCGTCGTGGTGCCTTACTGGGCGTACTGGCCTTTCGAGGTGCTCGTGGTGCCGCGCCGTCACGTTTCGCGGTGGGTTGTGTGCGTGCGTGTGCACATGCGCGAACTCGCAATGGCATGCGTGCGGGCTGACGGTGCGTGTGTGCAGGCTGACGGACCTCACCGACGGCGAGCGGGACAGCCTTGCGTCCATCATGCGCCGCCTGTGTGCGCGCTACGACAACCTGTTCTGCATCAACTTCCCCTACTCGATGGGCATTCACCAGTCGCCCTCGTCCCCCGCCCCGGATGCGCCCGAGTGCGGCGAGATGCACCTGCACATGCACTTCTACCCGCCGCTTCTGCGCAGCGCAAGCGTCAAGTGCGTTGTGCGTCGTACTGTGGCGCCTGTGTGGCCTGTGTGTGTGGCTGTGTGTCTGAGTCTGTGTGTGCGTGTGCGTGTGCGTGCTTGTCTCCGTCGTGAGTCGTGTTCAGCGCATGTTCGCGTCACCCTAACAGACGAATGCGCAGGAAATTCCTTGTCGGCTACGAAATGGTCGCCGATTTGGTGCGCGACATCACCGCAGAGCAGGCCGCAGAGCGCCTCCGGTCACTCGGCGAGACGCACTTTACGCACGCGCCAAAGTAATCCAACACAGCACAGCCCCAGTGGGCGGGGCTCGTGTGCGCCGCTGTGCAGCACGCGCGTAATAACATGGGTGCGTGCGTGCGTGCTCTTTTTCTCGTCACGATCAGGGGTAGAATGATAGCAGCGAGCCAGTGTCGAAATGCTCAGCTCGTATGTTGCGGCGCCCACCGGTCGCGCGGGATCATTACAGTGGCCTCCCCCTCCATCAGCACCTTGCCGGTTGCGTTGCGACACGACATGGCCAGCACCACAAACGGCTTGTCGGCGAGAATGCGCGTCACCTGAGAGAGAGAGATGTACAATGTGTGTGAGTGCGTGCGTGCGTGTACGCAATATGTATGTTTGTGTGGTGTAATGTGTGTCCTATGGTGCAAAAAAAAAAAAGTAATCAGGGGCGAAGGGATAGTCGCCTGCGTACAAAGTGAGTGCTTCCACGCACCTCCACACGTCCGGTCACTGCTTCTCCGACATACAACGGCGCGCGAAATGAGACGGTCTGTGACACGAAAATGGCGCCGGAACCCGGAAGCCTCGTTCCGAGAATTCCCTGCACAACATGCGATGAATCCAGTGTTATGTGCGTGTGTGTGTGTGTGTGCGTGTGTGTGTGTGCGTGTGTGTGTGTGTGTGCGTGTGTGTGTGTGTGTGCGTGTGTGTGTGTGCGTGTGTGTGTGTGTGTGTTTGCGCATACACACGCACGCGTGTTGCGGCATGCAATGCGTGCGCGTGTATGCGTATGTAAAAGTGTGGCGCATGTGCGGTGGAGGGATAAAAGCTGCGACACACAAACACATGAGTTCGGCTGTCCCAAGCACACACCGCCACCACGCTGTTGACCAGGAGGCCGTGCACGATGCATGCGCCAAAGCGAGTTGTCTTCGCAAACGCCTCGTCGGTGTGCACGGGGTTCAGATCGCCCGTCATAACGGCAAATTGCTTCACCTGCGTGGGCGTCCGTAAGGGTGAGCGTCCTGTGCGCAAGCATCGCCTGCAATAGCCCGAGACATGCGTGCAAAGTGTCTGTGTAGGCGGTGTCCAGAGGCATACGCATGTTGTGCTTACTGTGCACGCATGCGTGTGTGCGCGCGTCTCACCTCCGCTGCCCCAAACGCGTGCGTTGATTCCGCAGCATCTCCCACACGAATCGGGCGCGCAGCGGCAGTGGCCAACAGGCGCGCCAACCGCGGCGCATCCGCCCGCACACGACTTGTCAACGACGCCAACATGGTTGTTTCGCGCGAGAACGAGAAGAGAAAAATGACATGCACTGTTTCAGAGTGCAGGTCGGGTGTGGGATGTCAGCTGTCCATAAGATGTCCAGACGCTGTGACCTGTCCAGACGCTGGTCTCCCAGCACTTCAACAGCCGCTGGCCTTCGCAATTGAATTTACTCCCAAGCGTTCGCCGCGTGCTGAACAAGGCAGACACAGTGTGCGAATGGCGTCCCAAGTGGCGCGCGTTGTGTTGCGGTGTGATGCCGCCAAAGAGGACGGGCGCACGCTCGACCTCTCGCACTGCGAACTCGTGTCCATTCCCCAGGTACGAAAGGACTGCGCTTGTGGGAGGCTGCATGACTCGCCGCCGGCGTTGTCAGCACGTCTTTCTATGTGCGCCCTGCTGTTGTGTGTGGGTCCGCACGTTAGGGTTAGAATGTGCGAACATATTGTCTGAAGCACCCTCCCCTTCCCGCGCACGTGCAGGCCGTCTACCACCTAATGCAGACGCTGCCCCTCGCGTGCATCGAGCTCTCCCACAACAAGCTCAAGTCGGTGACGTCCAAGATTTCGCAGGTGAGCGGAGTTCGTTTGCTTTGTGTTGCACAAAACGGCAAACGACGCGTATTTGACACTGCGCCCCACACACGCGCATGCCCGAAACCCCTCGACACCGCCCCCCACGCACACGCATGCCCGAAACCCCTCGCGTATTGACACCGCGCCCCACGCACACGCATGCCCGAAACCCCTCGTGTATTGACACCGCGCCCCGCGCGTATTTGACACTGCGCCCCACACGCACGCACACACGCATGCCCGAAACCCCTCGACACCGCGCCCCACGCACACGCATGCCCGAAACCCCTCGTGTATTGACACCGCGCCCCGCGCGTATTTGACACTGCGCCCCACACGCGCGCATGCCCGAAACCCCTCGTGTATTGACACCGCGCCCCGCGCGTATTTGACACTGCGCCCCACACGCACGCACACACGTATGCCCGACAGTTTACAGCACTGGAAGGTGGGTCGCCGAGTCCTACTCGTGAAGCGCACTATATCTGCTCTTCACTGCTGAACACCTGGTTCCGCCTTTTTTGTGTATGACTTTGCCTTCCGACCCTCTACCCCAGAGCTGCGCCTCGCCCACAACCAGCTCACTTCGCTTCCCGATGCCATGGGAGCCCTTCCCCTCGTGCGTCTCTCCATCGCCAACAACCTCCTCTCTCACGTGCCCACCCCGATCGCCAGCATGGTGACCCTCGAGCACCTCGACCTCAGCGGCAACAGGATTGAGCTTATCGACATTGCCGCCTTTGCCAATCTCTCCCGCCTCACCGTCCTCGATCTGCGCGGAAATCCCGTCGCCGCCGAGACGCGCGCCGCTCTCATGCACCTGCGCTGCAACGTCATCCTCGACTAGCACAACTGAGCGTGTCGGCGAAAGCAGAGTGGACGAAATCCGACTCTAATCCATTGATCGCGGACGCAAACGCTGCAAACGCACGCACGCTGCCACGCGAGTGCGGGGTGTGCCTGTCCTGTCGCAGACGGACGCAGCCAGTCACGTGCGCGCGTGGGATCGTCATCCGCCCTCGGCATCGAGAAAGATGGTGACCGACGCAATGTGGTTGTTGCGCATGACCTGCGTGCGAGAGGGGCGTCCGTGGCGCACGTTCAGGGCAAGGTGTGCGTGGCGAAAACTGGCGACTTGCAATCACTCTCCGCCGTATGCGTCTATAAAGCAACTCAGCTTCACGCTCACGTCACGCATGCTGCGAGTTCTGCGAATGTACCTCGAAAATGATTTGCTTGTAGCCGTAAAAGAAAGTCGCGCCAAAGGGGTTGGACGACGACCCGCGCTTAAATACGACGGGCTTGCCGATGGGCTTCCCAAAGTTGCCGAGGATCTCATCCCACTGCGTGTGCGCGGGTGAGGCCATTGCGACAAGCCAGGAGAGAGCGTGCGTGTGCGGCGTTCGTCTGTGCGTAGGGGCATGTCACATATGTGCGTACCTTGGTGTCGGGCGTTACTACAAATCCCAAACCGTCGTCCGCGGTCGCTGCAGAGGCCAACGCATCGCGCGCTGACAACGAAAAGGAAAGTGAGTTACACGCAATATATTTCACCGACAACCGACATTGATGCAAAGCGACACCACACAAACACATCGTACATACCAAGAGGACGCCGCGCAATCGCGGGCGCAGGCACGTCAACGAGCCGCTCCTGGGGCGGCGGAGAGGGCTCGGCGACGGCCTCCGCTTCACCGCATGCACTGCGAAGAATGCGAAAGTTGCACTTGGCGTATCTGTGCGACCGAACGCGGGACGTTATCAGCGGATAAATCAACGACAAAGACGCACGCAATGCCCTGTGCAATGCGCAGCACGTGCTTGAAGCGTCTGTACGTGCCTGTTGAAGTCAAAGTGCCCCGGCGAATTCGTGTGCAGCACAAACTTCTTGGCAACATGACGTGCGCCGTCGAAGAGGACGTCGACGCCGAGCTCAAAGTAGTTGTAAAAGTAATCCGAACACCGCGCGTCTGCACGAGAAACAACGTGAGGGTGATGCATACGCTTCAATGTCCGCTCCAATAGCACCTCATTCCAGTTATCAGCAGGGCGCACACTCGTCGCACCCACCATCCGGGGCACCCGCGTGCGCGTGGATGCGCATCTTGTCCTCGTCCTTGTAGAATATCTTCGACGGCGGACCGAGCTCCGTGATGACGTCCTGACACGAGTCTCCAAAGGTCACTGCCCGTCGCCGCTTCGTAAAGTAGAGGCCCGTGTTCACGTCCACGCGCACCTGCACGCACGCAAGCGCACATTCGCGTTGGCAAAAAGCCGCAACAGAAAATCTTTCCGCAAGCAAGGGGCGTGCGGGTCTGTATGTCTCTGTGCGTGTGTGTGTGTTCATTCGCGCTGCACACAAATCAGCCCAGCACGCACCTCCTCAAAGTTGAAGTCGTTTGGGCCCTGCGGGGGCAGCTGTGGGTCGCGCACAGTGCCACCGGCATACAGACAAAGACGCGAGGCAATTGGCGTTGTGCCGTCGGGAAATTCGAGCGGGAGCTCGGCTGAAGATAATAAGAGAGAGGTTTGTAAGGTGAAAGCACACACACACACACACACACACACACACACACACGCACACAAAGACACACGCGCGCGCGCGCGCCCGCGCGCAAAATTAGAACAATCGCTTTCTGAAGACAACCGCAACGGCGCTCACCGTCGCCCTTGGAGTAGAGGCTTTCGTGTTTGCTCGGAATTGGAAAAATGAAGGTAAGGCCCTATCGCAAAGGAAGGACAGCGCCTGCGGTGAGAACAACGACGTCCACGCTACTCGAATGCACACATTAAGACGGGTCGCCACGACAGACGAGGGAAGGTGGACAGCGTCTTCTCGCCACGGCTAGGGGCGCACGCACGCACCGGGTAATTGAGGCAGTACTGCTGGCGCACGGGATCGTAGTCTCCAGGGTGCGATGGCCCAAACAAGCGATACACAGACACAAAGGTCGCCTCTGTCGCGCCGTCGCAGAAACGCGTTCCGCAATAGCTGCGATGGAGATTGTGCAAAGCAGCACTGAGACAACTGCGCAAAAGTTTTGCGATGTATGTGTGTGCACATGTGTATGTGTGTGTGCGTATATGCGTGTGTATGTATGTGTGTGTGTGCACATGTGTATGTGTGTGTGCGTATATGCGTGTGTATGTATGTGTGTGTGTGCACATGTGTGTGTGTGTGTGTGTTGGGTGGTGTAGTGTAGTGTGCGTATAAGTCACACCTTAGCATTGTTTTGCCAAGGTCGTACACTTCAATCATGCGCAGTCGTTGCGACGTCGGATCAAAACGGAGTTGGATGCCGTCCTCCGTCAAGTTGATAACGAGCGCCAAGGCCGTGGGGTTCTGCACGCGCCGAGAGATCAGCCACCAATGATCTCAACCCTCTCCCACAGTTTCTATTTTCCTCTACCCTCAACGAAAACGACAGAAGCCAGCGATCGAGTCACGCACCGCGTCGCTGTACTTAAGCTCGACGTTGCCAATGGTGCGAAAGTGCTTCCTGAGAAAGGCAATCGCAGCACCGACGGGCATGCCGAGCACAAACGGCCCGCATCCCTTTCCCGGCATCACCTGGCACTCTTCAGTAAGCCCCGTGCTGAAAAGAGGGGCAATTGCATAACAAAATCGCACGTCGATGCCGTCTCAACTCACCTCAAAGTCAAGCGGCTCCTTCACTGCGCGCAATGAAGAGAAACGCGGATCAATTCCCCGCACCAAGAGCAAAGCACGCGCGCATGACAACGCACCCTTCGGTTGCACGTCCTCCGGAAATGCGTGCGTGCCGCTGCCTCCAAGCTCCAGCTCGGGTTCGGACGGCGCCGACATTTTGCCGACGCCCACAGCGGCCCTTTTCCTCTCCTGCCACCCACACGTACAATTCCTCGCTACCAGGCTTGCGGAATTGTGCCAACGTAACCGAATCGCACGGCGAAATGCCCCTTGCCGTGTCCCAGACGCAAACTGTACCCGCTAGCACCGACTCACGCACTTGCCATGATCAGCCGTCCTGTGCCTGCTTCCCTTGATTTTTGTTCGAAATACCTCTCTCGAAGAGGCATTTCTGGGCGCGCAGTTTGGGTGTGACGACGTTGTCTAACCCTCACCCTGCATTGAGCACTCGGTCTCTGACGTCATGTTCCCGGCCAACCAATCACAAGGAGACAGTTATTCACGTGATACCACGTGACATTTCTGTGACGTAGGAGTGACGCCAATCTGGACAGGGGACATTCTCGGGGACTTTGCTTGCGTGCAATTTGATTGGTCCGGTTTATGTTTTTCACTGCAAACCACGTCCGCCAATTTTAAGCAAGATAATAAATAAAAATGCAGTACATTTTTCATAATGGCAAATTGTGCGTAATAAAGGAAGAGGACGTCAATCGCAAAATGCTTTAAAAAGTGCTTTGCGCTGATTGGTTCATTTTAAAATTCTTTAAACGAGATTACTTAACAACTGGTTTCGGACTCTTAGTAACCCCTGACTGTTCACTATGGCTCACTATGGATTTCGGCGGCATTGTCACCCCAATTGTCGCACGCACGCTCGAGCGTTCAACGCAAGGTGGGTGTTTCGGGCCTACCGTCACCCTTGTGAGAGTGCCGCAAACGCAGGCCGACGTTGTGCGTCCTCTCGCGCGTTGAGAAGAGGCGCCGGTTGCGTATACGCCTCCTTTGGCAAAAGCATAGATAGGATTTTCGATTGCTGTTCTGCGCGCGCAGGAGAATGTGCTTCTGCGCAACGCTGCGTCTCTAAGTAATCTCAACGACGTGAAGGCGCCTGGGGCATCCCGCCCTTTGGGACCCGTGTGCGCAGAGTTGACAAGAAAATGAAGGTGGGTGCGCGGGTTGGTTTGCGGGCGATTATAAAGTGCAGGCGAATTATGTGGGTGTTGGAACGCTCGTAAAAAATAATTGAATCTCTTGGCGTATGGGCGCGTTTGCAGCTCGTCGAGACGCCTCTGCGGGTGTTCGAGTCGCCCGGGAAGAAGACGGTGTACTGTCTCGACATTGTGGACGACATTCTGTATGCGGGCACGGCGGACAGCAAGGTGCGCGCGTACAACGTCATCACTGGCGTGCTTGTGCGCACGTTCTCCGGCCACACAAACTACGTGACGTGCCTCCGCGCGGTCAAGGGGACGCTTCCCCAGGCGCAGGCGGGCGCTTCTGCGTCGCCGAGTGCGGCGGAGGGATCGGCGGGGTGCTTGGATGTACTTCTGTTCAGCGGCAGCAATGACAAGACGGCGCGGCTGTGGGATGGGCAGTCGGAGCGGTGCGTGCGGACGTATCGGAAGGGGCACACGAGTCACATTTACTGCCTGTGCGTGGAGCCGTCCGGGCAGCGGATGTACACGGGTGGCGGCGATAATGTCATAGTCGAGTGGAATGTGGCGACGGAGGAGCGCGTGCGGGTGCTGAAGGGGCACACGGACTGGGTGCGCGACATGCAACTGGTGGGGCGGTACCTCTTTAGCGGCTCGAACGACGCGACGATTCGCAAGTGGGACACCGAGACGGGCCAGTGCGTGTACAGCTACCCGTGCCACAACCGCATCTTTTGCCTCTGCATCGCGGGCGATAAGCTGTTCAGCGGATCTTCGGACAAGCTCGTGCGCGCGATGGACTGCGAGACGGGTGCGTTCGTGCGCGACTTTTCCGGCCACAAGGGGCCCGTGCTGTGCCTCCAGGCGACGTCGGCGGGGGACATTATCACGAGCTCGGGAGACAAGTGCGTGCGCCAGTGGGACGTGCGGACGGGCGAGTGCATCACGCTTTTCAAGGGCCACGGCGACTGGGTGCGGACCGTCCGCTACTACCGCGGCGTGGTGTTTAGCGGCGGCGACGACGGCTACATTCGCGTGTGGAGCGTGTATGACGGCACGCCGGCGGACAGCGCCTTTGGCGGAAGCAGCATCATGTCCGAGTCTGTCTATGCGGCCGCCCCCGTGGCGATCGACTACGACCGGAGATCGATCGCAAGCAGCACATCCCGCGTGTCGATGGGCTCGCAGTTTGTGAGCGGAGCTGGCGCATCGGCGCTCACCGCGGCGGTGCATGCAATGGCGTCGGGGTCGACGGCGGTGGCCGGGGGTGCGGCTGTGTCGCGCGCACTCTTGGAGGCGCACGACATGCACACGCGACGCATTAACGAACTCGAGGCGCTGAACTTTGACCAGCTCAAGACGATAGAGGCGCTCGAGGCGCAGCGGGACGCGCACATTCGCGAGCACGTGGCGTGGATGACGGAGAAGGCGCGGCTCACGGAGCAGATTCGCGCGCTGCAGGCATCCCTACGGGGTAGGTGTCGGGAATTTCGTTGTGGCGCTTTTAATTTGGCGAAGGCGCGATCTCTCGTTTTTTTTTCGAATTTCTAATTCAGCATTCCTCATGTTGTTGCCATTGCAGAGGCCATGGTGCAGGCACCGGACGCGTCGCAGCACATGCTCCGCAACCTCTCGGTCGCGCGGCAGTGCCTCGACGACATTGAAGCGGAACTCACGCGCAAGGGGCGACCGCCGCGGAGGGCGTCCAAGGGATCGTCTGGCGGCGAGGATGCCGACGACGAGGCTTAGGGGGTTCCTTCGCTGTGCTGCGTGTGTCTTTGCCGTTGCATTTGCGTGCTTGCGTCTGCGCCGTTTCTTCTTGTCTCTCCCAGGCGATGCCTAGCTTGCGGTTCGAACCCATCGATTGCGTCTGCGGCAGCTGCGTGCGTGCGATCGTTGTTTATTTGCTATTGTGGCATATCACACTCGACTGGCCCATAAGTCGTCACCATTGTGGCGAGGTCCAATACACACACTTCCGAACAGACCGATCACAGAAGAACAACATAGGTATCGCAGCTTTACTTCAAATGCATACACGCGCAGCCGCACGCGAAAAAAACGCAGGCACGGAAGAGAGCCGTGCGCGAATGGCGCAGAGGGGATCTTAGGTGTAGAAGAGGTGGGCTCGTGCTCACGGCTTATCGGCACCCGTGCCATATTCGACCGTCACAGTGACGCTCGCATTGCTCGTGGCCGGGGACCGCGACGAGGGCGAGGACGTGCGGTACTGCGTCTCGGACGCGAGCGACGCGCGGCGGAACTCGTGATCGACGCGGTGGTAGTTGCCGTTGAAGAGGAGTGCGGCGATCATGGCGATACCCGCCATACCAACCATGAACCAGTTCGAGTGGTCCATGTCCTCCGTGGGGCCCGACTTGAGCCCGTTCATCGCAAAGATGAAGGCGACGCCAAACACTTGCCTGCATTGAGTGGCCAAAGGGTGAGCGAGATGAGGCGCGAAGGAGCAGTGTGTGAAGAAATGTTGGATCGGCTTGAGTCCCCATCGACTCTATTGTGCGTGATGAGAGGGAGACGGAAAAGCACGGAAACGACAGGGTGAGAAAAAAAACGTTTGAACACATCGCTCACCCCGCCATCCAGAGGAAGCCGGCGCTCGTTCCCTCCGAAATTGGGTACGTGCACTCGACGCTGAGTTCGAGGCAAACGGGCAGAATGCTAAAGCAGCAGACACCCATCAGCGCGCACGAGGCCGCAAGGGGGACAAACGCGCCGCTATGCCGCGAAGCGAGCGCGAACCAGATGAATGTGCCGACGGCCGCAACGAACGCAACCTGTGCGACGACACGAGACAGAGTGAGCGATAGATGGTCATATGAGACAGCAACAACACGCATGCACGCGATATCCGCGGACTACGGACCTTGAGCACTTCCTTGTACCGGCGCGTCTTGTCGACGAGGGGTCCCGTGACGCCCGCGCCCACGAGGCCAAAGCCAATAACAAGGGCCCCAAGCAAACCCGCGTCGTCCTGCAAAGCGCATGCGCGAGTGAGCAACTTTGGATAATGATTAAGTGCCGACAGAGCACGTGCGAGTGGCGCACCTTGTCGTAGCCGTGCGGGCGCACAATTTGCTCGAGCAGCGTGCTAACGGCGTTGAAGATGCCGACGCCAATGCCAAACGCCGTCAGGAGGAGGAGATAGTGGCGGTTGCGCGCGAGCTTCCGCAGGCCGACCATGAACGAATCGCTCACGTCCTCAGCCGACGCCGACGGGTGCGTCGGGGGTTCGGCGCGCAAAAAGGCCACCGCGATCACGAGCGCGACGGACGCGGGAATCGCAAAGATCCAGTTCTGCGCATGGCGTGGGAAGGAACGGTTAGTTCTGAGGCAAGCAAAGTACGGCAATCGTGCACGGGACATTCGCGGATCGAGTTCGCGGGCGTGAGTGTGGGCTACGAAAGGGCAACGCACCATCGTCGCAATGTCCTTCCCCTGGTCGACGATGGCCGGCGCAAGGACGCTCGCAATCGCCACGCCAAGTGGGTTGGCTGCGACGAGCACGTGATGCGTCAGCCGCCAATCGAACCAACGTCATACATCAAGCGCCCACTACAGAGAGACCAGACGACACTCACAAACAGAGGCGATCGTGTTGGCCGTCGCCCGCTCCTTTTCGCCAAACCACACAGCGGCAAGCTTCGTGGGCGCGTTGAGGATGAACGGCTGCGCGCATGCCGCGAGCGTCTGGCCAACAAACAGCACGCCGAACGACCCGTCGCGGCCGGGCACGAAGTCGCTGACGTAGCGCACCCACGCGCCCACGAAGTTAAGCACGGCTCCGATGAGGACCTGCAAAATGGGATAAGTGAGCTGAACGCAACGCGAAGTAATCGCAGCACCGCGCATGCTGGCCGTGTGACACAGCACGCACACGCACCCCGTAACGGAGGCCCTTGTCGTCGAGCGCCCACGACGACGTGAAACCGAGGGGCAGGTAGCATATCATGAATATTTGCGAGAGGAGGTTGACGAGCGTGAGGCTGCGGTCATAGTACGCGCTGGTGATGTCGGCAATCGGCGAGAACGAAATCCACAGCGCCGCATTCGAAATGTTGAGCACGCACACGATGAACAGCATGAGCCATCGCGACCGGTAGAGAATGTACTGCGTCGGAGCCGAGTTCATCGCTCCCAGCAGCGGATCGTCGCACTTTGTCTCCTCCTCGGCGTCCACCTTGGGGTAGAGGCCGTCCGCGCCGCGACCCTTCCCCATCGCGCACGGCGGACGAGCACTGCGGACACTGCCGCAGGCGCCGGTGTGTCTGTCGCAGGGTGGGAACGGAGAGGTGTGTAGCAGGCGCTGATCGCTCGATTGTTTTGTTCGCCGGCCCTTTGTGTCAAGTGGCCGACTCGCTTTCGTACAGTGGCGTGCGAATGGAGGCGTTGATCGCGATTATCCCTGCGTCAGCAGCGCTCTCTCTCTTCCTGATTCCCCTTCGACAGCCTCTCTCTCTCTCTGTCTCTCTCTCTTCGCTTTCTGTCTTGACAGTGCGTGAGAGAGACGAGAAAGCGCGCGCGTGTGCCGCTGCGAAGGGTCACGGGACTGCGCAGCAAATGGCGGTGACGGAATTTTTCAACCAATCGGAAGCGACCGAGTCCAACCGAGCTCTCGCAAATGTTACGCATAGAATTAGCGAGAATTCGGTAAGTTTTGCATCTAACATTGCAGCCAATCAGAGAGGCGAGCGAGATCTCGTTGTCTAGACACGTGACGGAATGTCCACCTTCGGACAATGGCGCTACCAGTGAAACGTGCGCGTGCCGGGTGCTTTCTTTCTTGCACTTAGCCACGAAAGTGCCTGTAAGGACTGTGTTCGGCGCATCAGCTGTCCCTCCTGTCACATTTCAACCTCCTCTCAACGCTTCAACGCTTTCAACGCTTTCAACGCTTTTGGACACTTCTCGCGCTCTCGCACTTTGACTTCTCAAGGTTGCTGTCGTTGCTATTTCGTCCGCCCCTTTTATTCGATAACCGATGGCGGCGAGTGGCTGCGGCGGTGACGCCACATGAGTTTCGTGATCGCCTTCTGTAGCGGCTCGTACACGCGGCTGCTGTGTACCATTCTACAGGGAAAATGATGCGCAAGCTGTCGAACGCGCTGGGCTCCCTCCAGAGCCTCTCGTCGATGGGCAGTAAGAAGAACACTCCGAATGGGTCCTCCCATGCTTCGCCAGTGTCGTCCTGTCCCCCCTCGCCGCACAGCACTTCGCGGGCACTCGACGAATCGGTGGATTTGACGGATGCGAGCGTGGTGGGGCGTTCCGCGCCCATGCAGGACGAGCGCCGGCGGAAAGTGTCCGCGCCGGCCATTCTAAGCAACCCGCTCAAGTCGCGCAAAAAGACGAGCTCTGTGGAACGACCCGTTATCTCGGTGAGAGATTCGGACGCGAAGCCGCAGGTGGTCGCGGTGGGCGAGGGACCAGCGCGGGCCAAGGACGACTCGCTGTTGAAGGTGGAGCCGATGTCGGAGCGCGCGAAGCAGCGGCGCATGTCGTACCAGTATGGGATGGACACCACGGGGATGAGCGTCAACATGGACATGGCGGCCATGAAGCGATTCGCCACGGAGGAGGTGACGGGACGCTTGCTGTTGCCTAAACTGAGTATTCCATTCCACACTTGCCTTCTTCGTCAGTCTCTCTTGGACGTGTGCGTTCCGTTGTGGCACTTATATCATTCTCGCCCTCTCTTCGCTCCAAGAGCCCTCTCCACTCTTCCACGCGACCCTCGCTGTGACTAGTTGTTGCGTTTCCGTCCGTTCGTGAATATCCTGGCACTCTCGTTCTTACAGCCCGTTGTAATCTTCCCTCTTCGGACATGTAGCTCATTGGGCCCTATCTCGTGAAGAAAGTGATCGGCAACGGAAGCTTCTCGAAGGTCAAACTCGCCGTCGACATACGCACAAAGGATAAGGTGGGCCGTCGTTGCGATGTCTCTGTGGCGTGCATCGTCCCCCTCTCACACACGCGGCGATGACTTGTGTAGGTCGCGATCAAGTTTGTTGGGAAGGGAAAGGATGGCGAGATTGTGCAAATAGCCCGCGAGGTGGCGCTGCTGCAGGTGGGCGGCGCTCTGAGTTGCTGCCTCAAATACATTCACACGCACACGCACACACACGTACATACGCACACACACGTACACACGCACATACACACGCACACACACGTACACACGCACACACGTGCATACATACACCGTGCACAAAGACTTCGCACTTAAAGCGCTTGTGCGTTCATTCAACGTCCAACAGCGCCTCTCGCACCCGAACGTCATCGCCGTGATCGAGGTGCTTGAGACGAAGGACGACATTTGTCTTGTGCTCGAGTACGCCCCGGGCAACCTGCTCGACTACATCAACTCGTTCGGTTCGAATCGCCTGCCCGAGAAGGAGGCGCGGCGGATCTTCAAGCAGCTGATCATGGGGGTCGGGTACCTCCACGACTCCGGCGTCGTCCACCGCGACCTCAAGCCCGAGAACATTCTCCTTGATGCGAAGAAGAACGTGCGCATCATAGATTTTGGGCTGTCGAAGGGCAACGCGGACACGAAGGAGCTTCTCGAGACGGCGTGCGGGTCGGGGCTCTACGCCGCGCCCGAAATGATCCTCAGGCCGGTGCGTGGCTCGTTAGATAGCTCACACTTTGCGCACTATTGCTCACCAACCCTTTGTACGCGCCGCGCAGAAATACGCCGGACGCCCCGCGGACATGTGGAGCGTCGGCGTCATTCTCTTCAACATGTTAACGGGCCGCATGCCGTTCACGCCCAAGGGAGGCACGCCCTTCCCGCCCCACGTGCTCTATCAGCACGCGGACAAGCTCGAGCTCACCGTCCCGAAGCGACTCTCTCCGGAAGCCGCCGACATGCTCCGGCGACTTGTCTGCGTCGACCCGCAGAAGAGGGCAACCGTGGAGGACGTGCGGGCGCACCCGTGGGTTGCTCCAGCCATTCACTTTCACTTTCCCCTGCCCCCC
>CALSCQ010003021.1:0-20533 GCA_943704525.1 Pigoraptor vietnamica | reverse complement strand
CACACACACACACACACACACACACACACACACACACACACACACACACACACACACACACACACACACACACACACACACACACACACACACACACACACACACACACACACACGCACACACACACACACACACACACACACACACACACTATCAAAGGCGTTTTTTGGGTGTTCGGCGTTCTCCCTGTACGATCATTATGATCGGGCGTTGCTTCCAAAGTGGCTCCGCGTTCCACTTCGCAAGTATGTCCCCTCGTGCGCGTTCTGTGTGCGGACGGCGCCGTGGACGGGCCGCTGTCGTCGTTCAAGGACGCTGAAGCTGCGCGCAATTGGGTGGCGCTGTGCCTCGGAATGGACGGTGCGTCGCAGGTGGACTGGATGCGCTGAACAGGGCGAGCGGGGCGCAGAGGGGCGCGGGGTGCAGACGCAAGTTGTGTCGCGTCTGTTGGCGGAGGAGTGGAAGAAGGGTGCGACGCGCGTGTTGGTGCGTTCATGGTCGTGGCCGCGTCCGATATGCGAAGGGCGCGCTTCGCCAATCGAGGCTGTGGCGACTCACCGCGCGATACGGCCGTTCGTGCGACGTCTCACTCTTACTGCGCCCTTCATTGAACAGTTTTTATAGCATTTCGCTCACGATAACCGTTGAGGGAATGGAATCGCCCGGCGTCACTTGCTTATCCCCACACGTCCTCAATGTACCGACCCTGCGCAACCAGCGCGTCGAGTGCAGCGGTTCCGTCCGTCCCTTCGCCACCAACAATCTTCGCGAGCGCCGCCCACACGTCCGCTCCCATGCGCTTGGCGCTCCCGCACACCATCACCGTGCCCTTGCCGGTAACGAGCGACGCGCGCACGTCCGCCGCATCATCCGCGATGAGGTCCTGAACATAGCGACGCGGGTGCTGCGGTTCGGCGCGCGAAAAGGCGACGCGGAGGGACGAGATGATCCCCGTGCGCTCGTGGTGCTGCAGCGTCTCGGCGTGGATGAAGTCGACGGTGGGCCCGCGGCAGCCAAAGTACAAGCGCACGGGCGGCACTGCGAGCCCCTCCGCGCGTCGCCGCTCGAGCTCCTCGAGGAAGCTGACGAAGGGCGCGAGCCCCGTGCTACAGTTGACGAGATAGAGTGGAAGTCAACGGTGTGTTGCGGCAGGGTGATGAAATGTTTGCATAAGCACGTCGTGTTGCACATAACGTCGCCAGGTGACTGCAGTGCCTCAACGGGAGCACTCACCCGGCACACACAAAGATGAGCGAGTCCACATCGGCAGTGGGCGGTGGCAGCCTGAAAAGCGACGACGGCGACAGCGAGCACTCGACCACATCAGAGGGCGCCGAGTGCGCAAGGTGCCCCGAGCCAAATCCCTCGTACGTCTGACCATGCGGAAAGGTCTCGCGGACGACGCCGACGCACAGCGTCACGGTGCGGACGCCTGCAGCCGGGCGAATGCACGTTATGAGAGGCGCTATAGAAGCAGGCACATGTTTCCGGATGGCCCCTCGCAATAACTCACCGTTCACGACGTTCGTGTCGCACGGCGCCGACGCAATCGAGTAGTTGCGTGGCACGATACGCGGCAGCGCGCACACGAGCTCCCCGATGGGCAGCGAAATGCTCTTGAGCGCACACACCGCGTCGACGATGTTCTCCTTGGGCGGCCACGCGGTCCCAAAGCGCGCGTCGTACGCAGAGTGCGCCTCCAGGTGCTCCCCGCTTATAGCAAGAAGGGCGTCGGCCTCCGCTGGGTCCGACACAAACGACGCAAGCACCGCCAACGTCTCGCGCGGAGGGCGCTGGCGCAGGTCGGCAAACCGGCAGAGCAGCTCCACTGCCGAGAACTCGCCTCGCACGTTGCGATCCACGAAGGGAACGCGCGTCTCGGGGTCGATCTTGAGCGCCCCGAGCAAACGCAGCGCGAGCTCGCACGAAACGCGCGGGTACACGACCATGTGGTCGCCTGGCTCGTAGTCGGCGCCGTGGGGAAGGGTCAGCCGCACAAGGCGCGTGGAGCGGTCGCCCGCGTCGGGGCCGTTGAGCTCCCTGTTCTCGACCACGCGAGCGAACACAGACTTCCGGCCCAGGTTTAGCTTGCTGCCGTCGACCTCACCCTTGTCGTGGTCAAGTGCGGTCACGACGCTGTCCGCGGGCGACAATCCGGACACGGCCCGGCGCGTGGACATCCGCCGCGTGAACGACATGCGCCGCCCGTCCGTCTGCTCCGCGGGCGCTGGTTCGACCGATGAGTCAGTTGTGCGGGTGCGCCGGAATGACGCTGTGCGTTGATGAGAGGTGTTCAGCGTGTCGAGTTCCAGGCCTTTCTCGAAGCGCAGCACCGGCCACAGGCGGGCTGACCACGCGAGGAACGACGACTCGAGTGCACCCTCCGATGCATCGCCCGCCCCAGCTTCGATCACGCGGCGCGCACCCAAAGCGGAAAGGCGCGCATCGATCGCCGCGGGTACCTTCTGGAATGCGGCGCGCCAGAGGCGGTTACCGCAACCAAACACGGCGTACGAGAGGTGCGAGAGCATGTCTGGCGGGTGCTTCGGGTCGCTGATCCATGCGAGGAAGCGCGCGGCGTTGTCGGGGGGATAGCCGTTGTACGTGCTGCACACTACAATCAGCGTGCGCACGTCGCCGAGCATGCCCACGCGGCAGTCCAGCTCATCGATCCTGGGAAAGACGAGGGCGGCGTTACTCGCAACCACCCCAGTGCCTCAAGCCATAGAGAATGCGCAGCAGACACCATGACGTACAGTGATCATGACCATGCGCACAACCTAACAAGCGCACACACACGGGCGCGCCGCACACCCACGTCGTCTCGAACGAGTTGGTGCGTCCCTGCGAGTGGAGGCGCATCGCAAAGTCCTCGCTTGTTCCTGACCCCGAGCCGTACAGAATCAGCAGAGGGACGGCCTTGGACGAGCGCTCGAAGTCGACGACCGATTTTCGCCTGTGCACGTCGTAGCGCACGGGGGACGCAGCCGGCACCACAATGGCCGGGGCTGACCCAGAGAGCGCGCTGGCCTTGTGGCGCATGTAGGGAATCACGAGGGGGCTCGGTAGCTCACCGTGCCGATGGGGTGTAAGTTGGCCCTGTGTCAGAATGCGTCACGTGAGCACCCGCGGGGTGGGGGGGAGGCGGCAAGGGTGGCAAGGGAAGGAGCAACAGGCAATGGGTCGCGACGTGCGGTTGCCGGCATCCGGGCGAGAGGCCTTGCGCACCGTGATGGCAATGGGCGTGAAGAGGCGGAGGGTCTCGCTGATGCACCTGCGCACGCAGAAACAAAGCCGTCAAGGCGAGCAACGGCAGAGTGGACAATGAACAGAAACATGCGACGTGTTCAATGGCCGGGTGGTCCATTATGGAAATCGCTGGTGGCGCAGGTGCCTGCCAATTGCGAAGTGTCCAGACAGAGTGCACATGCATCACCGCTCAGTGTGACAGTGAGGCGCACGCACCTGTCCAGCAAGTCCAACTTGGCAATGTCCGCGAAGGTGATCTCACGGTCGCCAATGACTTCATCGACCTCCTTCACAAGGCGCTCCTCGAGCTCCGGGTCAGTGCTGCAGAGCACGGTAAGCATCCACGCGAGCATCGTCGCCGTCGTCTCGGCGCAGTGGCCAGCGACCAGGAATCCAATCACCTGCGCAAAGAGCAGCCCGGCTTCAGTCCACATCGAGTGGCTCAGGCGCAAACAATGGGCCCTTCAGTGCTCCGAACTGGATGGCTCAGCGCGAACACCACGGGCTTCGGCAGTGCTCGGCACATGACTAAGGCGCCCAATGTTAGGAGGGCACGATAGGGTGCTACCGAGAGGGCCGACACAGCACCAGTCGCCCCTGTCGCACTCGCACACGGCGGCGAAAACAGTGTTGCTCACGTTTTCGAGGATGATCTGCTCGTCCATCTTCTTTCCGGTCACCTCGTCGACTGTCGTCAGCATGACGGCAAGAAGATCGGCGCAGTTGGCAAGGTTGGGGTCCTTCAGTCTTGCGCTCGGCGATGACGTTGCGGATAAATTCCTGCACGTGCGTGTGCGAAAGCATTCATGTGTGTGAGGGCGAGGGATTACCAGGTGAGGTGCGAGAGAGAGACGTGAGAGAGAATGCGTGTGTGCGCATGTGTATCTGTGTGATTCGACTGAAGAGACTAGTAACAGACCACACACCCGCGCAAGGTCCGCCTGGCGCTTGAACTCGGCGCGCTCCTTCGCGTGGAGAATTGGCTCCAGCGATCGGATGCGGAAATTGCGGAGGAAAAGCTCGTTCAGGCAGTACTTGACTACCACGAGAAGCTGGGCTGTTGCCGCAAAATACCCGGGGGTGAGCAAGGTCTAGATATTAATACGTATTAATATGCAGAACGGAGACACGCAGACAGAGTTCGACAGCAGGAAATGAACGCGAAGCCCAAAGGCGCGGCCCGGCCTTTTGACTATAATACGCGTGCATTGAGGGGAGGGGAGGGAGATATTGGAGGGGTGTAAGGCATGCATGCGAGGGACAATGGGGTACGGCCCACCCTCGTCCTCGGTGTTTCCCGCACGGAAGTTGATGTTGAAGCCGCAGAGACCAATGACGTTGAATGTGAGGCGCGTCATCTGATCGATGAAGTCGAGCTGCGTGCCGGCATTCACGCCGCCTGCAGCCCACACCGCCGTGAGACCTCCGCATGCGCACTCGCACGCACGCACCGCTCCACTGAACACAGCACACTGCGCTCACACGGATGCACGTGAGACCCACCGGCAGTGAATGTCTCGAAGTAATCCCTGAAGCGCCTTGCCTCCTGCACCATCGGCGCCACAAAGCCCTTCTGGTTCTTCAGCGAAAACGCCTTCATGAGACGCGATACGCCATTCCTTGCGCCTCATCGTCGTCGCTCGCCGTGAACAGCCCGCGCCCGCCGACCTCCGCAAAGCGCTCGTACGGCGTGCCGGCCGTCTCGCGCGATTTTCGACCATCTCTTCAATGATTTTGGGGTCGCTGCGGGGGATGGCACGGGCGTCAAAGGCCGTTGAGTTGACTACGCATGCACATGGATCCATGTCTTGCATCAAGCCGAGCAGACGACAGCTGGCTTGCAAACACAGGCGCGTAAAGCGTGCCAGAAGAAGAACACATTCCTTCCGAGCCATTCACTCAGACCGACCGGGCGCACTGGCTCATTGCACATGCTTAATGGGACGCACCTCACGATCACGTAGTCTTCCGTCCAACAGACGGACACACGAGACCACGCCATACACACGCTTAATGGGACACACCTAACGATTACGTAGTCGACGCCTGCGATGGCCAGGCGGAATATGCCGCCGCACTTCTCAGTGAGTGCGGCCAGTTTGCGCGATGTGTCCGGGACAAGGTAGGGGATGCTACCTGCGAACGAGTGATAGGGGTGACTGAGAACGTAGGGGTGGGATTTGAATTCTCGGCTTGTGGGGAGTTCAAACACAACACTCGGCTTGCGTGTGACGGACACATTCTAACGGAACCACGAGAGTGCGGGCATGTTGCATTTGCAGTTTGAGTAGCTCCTTCATGCGCAGCCGAAAACACAGGCATCGTCATATAATAGTGACCGATTACACAATCACACGCACACACACACACACACACACACACACACGCGCGCACACGCACACGCACACGCACACATACACACGCACACACACACACACACACAAACACACGCACACTCCCGGTCACGCACGCACACACACACACACACACGCACACCGCGCACACGCACACCCACACATACACACACACACGCACACACACACGCACACACACACATACACACACACACAACACACACACACACACATCGCACACAATGGCACACGACGAGCACACACGGACACACAAGACGACAACTGTAGACACGGCACGAAGATACTGTAACTGAACGAACACAGCACCTCACACGCGCACGCACACAATGACCGACATACACGTAACTGAACACACACACCCTCACACGCACGCACGTACGCACGCACGCACGCATGCATTGACAGCACACACACTCCACGCAAAACTCACCGACAAACGGCTCACGGGGACCCCACGGGATCCCGCAGAAGGCGCGGGTGTTTCCGCATTCGGATCGCGCTCGATGAAGAAGGCCTGGCCAGCCGGCCTGTCCTCCACTTCGCTCGGCCCCGGGCCGGCCGGGCTCCGGCAGCGTCTGAGCAGTCCACTGTTCTGCCGGCCTCACTGCGGGCCCCGGCGTCGGCCGCCGTTCAGCCAGTTCCTTCGCTCTACCTTCGCTCTACCTTTGCTTCCACTTCGCTACATTTGCCTACGCTCCATGTGCATCTATGCTTCGTTCTTCGCATTCGCTTCAAGTTTTGCTGCGCCAAGTTCGACGGCCTCACTGACGGTCACTCTTCAGGCCCGCCGCCGGCCGCCGGCGTTCGTCCGCATTCTACAGACTACCTTTCTGATCCTTCCGAGACTGCAGCAGCGTCAGCGAGGAAGCACAAACTCACTTCCTAACATACTTCTCATTTCAACCTTTTGTTTTTTTTTATTATTATTATTCGTTTCTGTTCGTTTTCAACAGCAAGGGGCATGGGCATTGGAGACGAAATCGCCTCGTACCTTAGCCGGGGCATAAGATTGCGCCTGAGCGATCCTCCTGCGCCCCTTATTGTCGGAGAAGGTATTGATGCGTTGCTCAACGTCGTTTGTGAAGCAGGCGGGGCTGACCCGCAGCGTCGAGCTGTCGTCGGGTGCATTCAACCGCCCGGGTTTGGCAAGACGCATGCGTCGCTCGCGCTGTCGCTGAGGGATAATGTGTACGTCTCGGCCCTGCGCTGCATGGGAGAAACGAGCAAGCTCGTCAGCGCCTTGCAGCAGGTCATTGTGCCGCGGACGTCGCGCGTAGCCGTCGACGTCGAACGCAGTTACTTGGAGGGACGAACAGAGGAGGCATTTTCGTTGCTCAACAACTATTCGCGTCGTATCGTCGCCATTGCAGAGGGCGTGCTACTGGGACTCCTCGACGTTCTCGTGACGCTCGTTGACGCGTGTTCTGCCGACGTTCGTCAAGAGCCTGCGTGGCGCCATGCCGTCGCGGTGACGTCTCTGGTCAACCACTACACTCAAGATCACATTCTCGGGTGCCTGTCACGTTGGCGCCTTCTAGAGTTCGACGCGGATGCGGAGCTGTACGCCTGCCTCAACTCTGCGCGCGACGAAGTACACCGGCGAATCGCGTCAGCGCTGCCCGGGGCTCGCGTTGTGATAGTCGTCGACGAGATCCACGTGTTTTCGAATATCAAGTCATGTTGCTTGAGCCAGTCAACGGGTGCCGCGGGTGATGTGAGGGCTGTAGTCGAAGGCTGGCTCGCGGACGCAGGGTCGCGGGCGGTCGCACATCAGCGCTACGCCAGCCGTCGAAACGCGCACGATTTTATGTACGCCATTCTCCGGAGTGGGATCGAGCTGTCACAGCTGCCACTCGGCACGCTCGTGGTGTGCTCTACGAACGTCACGCTCATGTCTCGTGTTGCGCACGTCGTTTCGCCCTTCAACCGAACCAACCTTAGAGTCTTCTCGCAACTCCCCGTTTTCGACGTTACTCTTGTTCGCCGTGTCCTTGAGGCGGTGGCCCCTCAGGCCGCTGCTGAGTTGGATGACGACGACATTCGTCCGTTCGTTGGACGGCCCCTTATCGCGACGCTGCTGGCGAGGCATTGCGCGAACAACCATACGAACGTTGCGTCCGCCGTGGCCGCCGCGAAGAGCGAAGTTATGCGCGTGCTCGAAGAAAACCTGTGGGGCCTCCTCAAGCCGGGATGGATCGTCGCTTCGGACGGGACAAGTGCTTCTGACGCCGCTCATTTCGCTGTCTGCGAAGCGGTTTTGCGGGGCTATGCTCTGCAACGTAGGAACAACGGAGCTAACATTTTCGAGAAGTGGATTGCGCCGCTTTGCGGCGATGCGATTTTCGAGCCCTTGATGCGCGAAACCGTCCGCCGAGTGGCGATTGACGGCCCACCGATCGTGTACGAAGCGATATCGAAAGTGATTGAGACCGGCGTTACGCCGTTTCTTCCGAGTGGACCGGCAGCTCGCGTTCGCGGCTGTCTTATAGAGGATGTCGTCGCCTTCGCGTTGCTGCGGCGCGAACTTCCCGATTGCCGGCGCTCCGCGAGCATTTGCACACGGCCTGCCTATCGCGGACGAAGAGGAGCTCTTTGCGGCTCTTGCATGTGGCGTTCTGTGCTTTCCCCCGGAGCGTTGCGGTCCCGATATCATGTTTAGGGACGAGACGGACAATCTGGTCAGCGTGCAGATCAAGGCTTGGAGGATCGCACTGTCAACTGTCGACTTTCTGGTCGCGCTTAGGTCCCTCGATCCCGATCGAATCTTGAGCGCCGCGAACCCCGAACGCCGCGCTTCAGAACTCGCCAGCCTGCGAAGCAACGGTTCGTGTCGCTACAAACGCGTTGTTGTATCCACGACAGGCTTCGCGGCGGATGTGTGGACCGCGGTTAGAGAATTCAACTCCGACGTTGCGCGCGTCGCGTCGAGCGGCGCCATCGTCCTCTACGACGCGAACGACTTGAAGCTCGGAAACGTTCCGCTCGAACTGGGGAAGCCGGCTGACCGCCCCTCCAAGACGACGCTCTTGCTTTCGGAGTGGCTCTTGAACCAACAACAGGTCCCGTCCTGTGAGGAACGCGCAAAGAGATTCGCCGCTCGAGACCTCTCAGCTATCGCTGCGGATTGGGGCGTGAAAGGAGTCTCGGGAAAGAAGAAGTCGCTTGTTGTCGCAGCACTCGACGCGCATGCGCAGAAACGTGACCAAATTCTGAACACGCTCGAAGCCATATTTGGCAACTAAAGCCGTTGACGGTCGCGCTGCTAATTGTCTCCTTCCCTGCCGGCCGTAGGTGCCGCAGGGCACCCCACGATGTGTATGCATTCCATGCGATCGGAACTGTTCGAGAAGGGGCAGTTCCGTCGGTGTCGCAGTGCGAGAGAGAGGTCTGGATAGTACAAGCACAGAACATCGACTCAGAAGCTGATAATTCATTGCAACAGCAGCGCGGGCGCACGCCTCTTATGGCCTGCGCACCACAACACCCACAGACAGCCGCCTTAAAGACGCTCCAGCTCCTTGTCGATATCTGCAAGCGACCGCGAGAGAATATCGGCGTCTCCCAACGGCGATCGCGCCTCGCCTGCGCAATCATCGACACGACGTTCCTGGCGTTGCTCCGCGAGCACTTCCCTGTGCGCGTGCATGTCGACGGTCCGTCCCGACACGGTCGCGGACCGCACCGGCGGCGCACGCTCCACGCGACGCGTCGGCGGCGAGTTTACAATGTGGTCAAGAGATTGTCGGAGGCTATCGACTTGGCGTAGACGGGCCCCTGCGCCGTGGACGCGGACGACGAGGCCGATGGCGTCACGTCGTCGTCATCAAACGTGTCTCCCCTCTGCACAGCCCGCGCAGACGCCGGAGACATGCCGGCGGGGCTTGACGCGTTCCTCACGTGACCGCCCGCCCTCCCCTGCTGTCCACCCCTTTGCTGCGCCGACAACTGCCGCTCTCTTTCCGCGTCACGCTGCCGCGCCTGCTCAGCCTCCGCGAGGCGACGCCTGCGCTCTGCTTCCTCCGCCGCGCGGCGCTGCTGCTCCTCGCGTTCGCGCTGCTCCCGCGCTTCCTTCTCCTTCTGCTCGCGTTCCCGCTGCTCCCGCGCCTCCTTCTCCTTCATCTCCCTTTCCCTGGCGTCCTTCTCGCACTGTGTCTGCGCGTTCGTCGCCTTCCCCTTCGCTTGCGCCTCGGCCTTCTGCATGCGATTGGCATCTTCGATGTGCTGTCGGTCGGGCCGCATCCGCTCGAGTTGCGGGATGACGTCCTGCATGTAGCCGGTTGCGGCGAGCCGAATTCCCGCGCAAATGCGTCCGTCGACCGCCGCCCGCTTCAGCTGTTTGGCCACGTCCCGCGGGTCGGGAACGTCGTCGCCCTTCTCCCGACGCGGCTGCTTGCTGCGCTCGAGCACGCTCTTGCAGGCGCGCCTGTTCCTGGGCGGGGATGGCCGCGATGCGCTACCAAACTTACCACAGATCGACCCCCTTCAAATCTGGCGGCGTCGATGACCTCAAAGTGCTGCATGATCTCCTGCCGCACGGCCATCGCTTCGCGCGTGTCGCTCGCGGCGTACGCATTGCGCACATTAGACGCGCGCTCGCACAGCTCGGAGTACTTTGGAATGAGCGCCTGAATGCGCTCGCGTGCCAGAGCGAGCCGTCCGTAGAGGGCAAGGTATGCGGGCGGCTGCTGAATCGCGACGGACCTGCTTGGCATGCCGAAACACGCGCACGCGGCACGTCTTGCAGATGCGCAGCGCATCCTTTCCGTCGGCGCCGTTCGTCGCGTCCGCGGTCACGCGGTCGCCGTTGAGCAACTGTCGAGCAACCGGAATGGGAAGCATCGTGTTGCACGTCGGTTTGCCACACATGACACCTCCGCACAGCAGTGGTGGCGCAGGGTCAACAGCCCAAAGGAAGTCCCGCACTCGGGACAGCTCCGCACGCTCGCGTCGTCCTTCCACGCAACAACCGCCTGCTCGTGTTCTCGGCGCGCCCCGCGCGCTCCCATGACACTCGCAGCGCGCGGCCTCTGTCCGTCGTCGCCGTCGACAACAACGTCGAGCAGCTTTTCGAGGCGAATGATGAGCTTGTTCCGTCTCGTCGTCGCGGCCGTTCTTCTCTTCCCGCGTGCGCTTGAATATCTCCATCAGATTGCGCGACTGCCCAAACTCCTGCTGCGCCCCCTCGCGCGCGAGCGAAGCAGGCCTGGCACACGACGACACGGGATCCCGTTCGCGTCCTTGCTATTCAAGTCGTTAACCGACAACTCGGCACATTTCTGAATGGGCTGGTCATCACGTGAGGTCCAGCGTAATTGCTCCCATTGGCCACTCTCTCGGCTTAATTGTGGTCCGTGCGCACACTTCCGCCCGTCCCTCTTGTCTCCCAGTGGCGCAGAGTGTCTGTGGGTCGCCCTGCTCTCATGTTGTGAGAGGGGCTTTAATTGCACGCTTGTGCACTCTATCTTCTCTGACATCTTCTAACGAGTGCGCAATAGTGCGCACACACTAGACTTCAAGGCGCTGCCACCACTTTCGGGAGCCATGGGTGGGGACGACCCACTGTGCTGTGTGGGGACCGCAGAGGCGCCCGTGGGCACGGCGCAGCATGCCCTGTGCGACTGCGCGTGCGTCGGCTGTCAGAATGCTAAGGAGGGCGAGACTGAGGAGGAGTGCCTCAGTGCGGCGCCCGGCGCACTCGAGGCCCTCTATGAGATAAAGATGAGCGGTATGGCGCTCGTCGATCGCGGTCCCTTGCAACCGGTCGCCCGCCGCACCGTTCCGCAACTGCCCCTCGAGGAATTCAAGGCGCACGCGCTCAAGGACATTGACGCCCGCTGCGAGGCATCGCGCGCCTACCTTGCCTCGCGCACGAGGGCTAAGCCGTCGGAGCCCCTCGCGGTGGCCACGGCGCAGGCCATTCTGCGCATTCTGACGAACAAGCGAAATCGTCGCGGCGTCGCGAGCCTCTTTGACGTGTGTCGCGGCGAGTACGAGGCGCGGCTTACCAACCTGTGCGTTCGCGGGGAGCGCATCTGTCTGGCACTGCCGTCGTTTCCCGTGAAGTGCTTCAACCCGCTCAAGGTGGCGCGGCGGATGCCGGACCTCGCGGAGGCCTGGTGTCTATTGCGCATGCACGCGCTGTGCGTTGAGATTGCCGCGGTGTACCCGCCGGGCGCATACGTACAGGTAATCCCTCTCTGCTACCATGCGCTCAAGTGCCTGCTTGCCGTGTTGCAATTGTGACCCGTGTGTTGTAGAATACCATGTAAGCGACCTAATTCGTGTCTCCTCTTTTCGTCCCAACCCTTCAGCTCATCACGGATGGCCAGGTGTACGCACCCATTTTCGAAGAGCCCATGGAGGACGCGCTCGCGTACTATGCGGACCTGCAGCACAGCATCGAGGCGCTCGGCCTGTGCGACACGGTGCGGCTCGTTGACATGTTTGATCTCGTGAAGGAGAGGGCGGACGAGTACGCGCAAGAGCGGCCCGCGGCGAGGCGACGGGTGCTGGAAACATGGCGTCGCCACCCGCAAATACGTGACGACCTCGTCGCGAATACGATGGGCAACGTGAACACGCTCGCGCGCGTGACGCTGTATGAGGGACACGAGAACCTATCGCCGGCAGTGCGAGGGGTTGTGGGCGACGACGAGACGAGCGCAACATATCCCTACGATTTGCTGCGCGCCGTGCTTTTGGGTCGCGTCGAGTCGGCCGCCGGTGTCGCGCTGGCCAAGACATTGCGAGCACGCGCGGAGGCGGTGGCACTTGAGTACGCGACCTTCCTAGAGACCATTTTTGCCCTCAATGTCGTCATGTCAAAGTTTCCCAGGTGGGCGCCGCGCTGGTATTGGCAAGCGCCCTTACTGCCCCCTCCTTCCCCCCACCGCGCGCTCTCTTCTTTGGGCCTTTATGGTTACCCCGGGTCTCGCGTTAACTTTTTTGCATTCCAACCACTTGCAGCGCCATTCGTGTCACGTGCCACCCTAAACGCGGCCAGCTTGGTCTGCACATGGTCGACGCGCGCTCCTTCAACTACCCGTGGAATGGCGTCGCCGTCGTGTACCGCTCCGTGGGCTCGCAGGACGTCGGCGTGCGCGTCCGCTTTGAGGACGAAGTGCGACGCGAGGAGGGGTTTACCGCCGTTTATGTAGAAGGCGATCCATTTCCCTTTTATTATGAGAAGTCGGTGGATGCGAACGTGCGACGTCGCAACAGGCGAAAGAGCGGCAAGAGCAGCAACCCGTCCTCCGCATGCTGCACGCCCGACAGTGTACTGTCGACGTGCGCAAGCAGTGACGACGGGATTGATGACGAAGGCTGCGGGTGCGAGTGCCCGCCCTGTGCCGACTAAATAGTTATATTGATTCGTCTGCTGAGTACAAAGTGGCACAAATTAGCACTGTCGCTGAAGTGGTCTAAGCAGATTTTGCGCAGTCACGTAACGTCCGGACGTGCAAACAGACCAATCACAATGCTGCAATCAGCCCGCCCCCAAAGGTGACCGCAATGTGAAAATCCTGTGCGTTCTTGGACTGCTTTTGGCCATTCTTCAAATGAGTTAGTCCGGGTGTGCGCGCACACACACGCGAGCGTCAACACACAGAGGGGCACACACGCACGCACGGCTGCACTGCCTGACGTCGTCCCCAGTGCAGGCGACAACGCACACTGCATGCCACTGTCCCATTGACACTCGCGGTTGCGGGGCTCGCGAACGGGAGGTTGTGGCGCATTCTGTATTCATTTACATCTGCAGTATTCTGCGCACTCTTTTCATTCTTGGGCGGTCGCGCACATCCTAGTAGCGATTGCCACCATGGAGCGCTACAATTCGGAGAAGGGCAAGGCCTTTGGCCAGATGAATGCGCAGAAGGTGCGCACCATCATTGAGCACAAGAGCCGCCTGGACATTTACAGCGACCCCATCTTTATCCGCAAGACGTCCATCATTTGCACCATTGGTGGGCCATTCACTCCCTCTCAGTATATTTCGTCTGTGGCGTCCGTGTTGCGTGCGCATCATATTTCCGGTGCGCTCGCCGCGTCTCTACTTGTGGATGCTCTGCTTCTGCGAAATTTGTGAATCTGTGCGATTGCGTCACCTGGCTGTGACGTTACGCTCAATGCGAACACGGTGTTGCAGGCCCGAAGACGAACACGGTAGAGATGCTTGCGAAGCTGCGTCAGGCCGGTGGCAACATTTTCAGGTTGGTGGTCTGTTGGCTCTGCGCTTTTCTTTCGTGTGCCTCTCGATGGTCACCCCGCGCTATTTAGGCCAATGTTCTCGATCGCTGACATACCCTTTGCTGCTGGCAGGTTGAACTTCAGCCACGGCTCTTATGAGGTGCGAATGCATACGAGCGCGTGCGTCGTCTCATACGTTCGCACCTGCTCGCTTTCCGTGTGCATGGAGCGTGCTCACTGTGACTGTTGTGCAGTTTCACGGCAGCATCATCGACAATCTCCGGGAGAGCGAGCGCGTGTACCCCGGCCCGCCCGTGGCCATTGCGCTGGACACCAAGGGGCCTGAGATCCGTACCGGTCTGCTGAAGGACGACAAGGAGGTGTGTGGGCCCGTCACACGCGGCGGCGGCAGTTGGCTTGAGGTGTGAGATTGAAAACTGACGTCCACACACATGCCGCGCAGATTGAGCTTGTGTCGGGCGACACGATCAAGATCTCGACGGACGAGGCGTTTTCGAAGATTGGCGGGAAGGAGACGCTCTACGTGGACTACAAGCGCCTGCCGCAGGTGGTGCAGGTCGGCGGGCTCGTCTACATCGACGACGGCCTCATTTCGATCCGCGTGACGGAGAAGGGCGACAACTACGTCATCGGCACCGTGCAGAACTCGGGCACGCTTGGGTCGCGCAAGGGCGTGAACTTGCCGGAGGTGGCCGTGGACCTCCCCGCGCTCTCGGAGAAGGACCGCGCGGACCTCCGCTTTGGCGTCGAGCGGGGCGTTGACATGATCTTCGCGTCGTTCATTCGCAAGGCAAGCGACGTGCGCGAGGTGCGCGAGTGCCTCGGTGAACAGGGCAAGAACATCAAGGTGCGCTTGGCGTGCGCGGCGGTGCTTGAGCGTCTGCGTCTCTTGCGCATACATTCTCACGCGAGTGTTGTGGCTGCCCGGCACTTACGCGATTGTTGCTCCCTCTCTCTCTCCCGCAGATTATTGCCAAGATCGAGAACCACGAGGGCATGCGCAACTTCCCCAGCATTCTCACCGAGTGCGACGGTGTCATGGTTGCGCGCGGCGACCTCGGCATTGAGATTCCCCCCGAGGTATGCGATAAGCTGTTCTCCGCATGAAACATTGTGTCAGAGCACGCGGGAGGCACTGGCTCCATCTTGCTCTCTTTACCTCACTTGCTCACGCACCGTTCTATCGCAAAGCATACCTCTGCGCTGTGAGACTCCGGCTCGCTGGCTCACCGTCCCCCGCACTTCCCTTTGTCGCGCAGAAAGTGTTTTTGGCGCAGAAGATGATGATTGCGCAGTGCAACATTGCCGGAAAGCCCGTCATTTGCGCCACACAAATGCTCGAGTCGATGACGTACAACCCGCGCCCAACACGCGCCGAAATCCTTGACGTCGCCAACGCGGTGCTCGACGGGGCTGGTACGTGAATTGGAACCGCGACGACGACGTGGTGTATTTACTAACACGTGTCGCTTTCATGTGGTCACGCTGTAGTGAATGGTGGTGGGCTGTTGGGCGGCCGCAGTCAACTCTTCGTCTAACGACTGGCTTCTGTACGTGCAGACTGCGTCATGCTTTCGGGCGAGACGGCCAAGGGCGCGTACCCCATTGAAACAGTCACCATGATGCACAAGATCTGCCGCGAGGCGGAGAGCGCAAAGTTCCAGCGCGCCGTCTTCAACGAAATCAAGGCCGTCGTTCCCACCCCCGTGCCCGTGCCGGAGACGATCGCGTGCTCTGCTGTGCAGGTGGGGAAGCGACTAGTTAGTGGCTGCTGCGAAAACGTGCGGACTCCGCAGTAACTGACGCTGACGTTCCCCTTGTGTGCAGGCTGCCTTCGACTGCGATGCCGCCGCTATTGTCCTCCTGACGACGACGGGCAACACGGCGCGCCTTATCGCGAAGTACCACCCGCACTGCCCCGTCATTGTGGTCACCCGCTATGCGCAGACGGCGCGCCAGGTGGGGGGTGTGCGGCGACTGGGATGCTTTTATTTTTTGTTGCCTCTGTACCCGCAAGTCGTATCCCTCGTACTCTCCGTGCCTCTGTACCCGCAAGTCGTTTCCCTCCTACTCTCCATGCCTCTGTACCCGCAAGTCGTTTCCCTCCTACTCTCCATGCCTCTGTACTCGCAAGTCGTATCCCTCCTACTCTCCATGCCTCTGTACCCGCAAGTCGTATCCCTCGTACTCTCCACATCATCTTTCATTTGCGCTTCTTGTTCCGGACATCGTTTTACGCAAGGACACTGCGATATTCCTGCGGTGACTTGAAAAAGTCGACCAATGTACTAATGCATGTGTGTCCGCAGGTGCATCTGTACCGCGGCAGCTTCCCCATGCACTACGATGTCCCCGAGAAGAGCGACAAGTGGCAGGAGGACGTCGACCAGCGCTTCAGCTGGGCCATGGAGCAGGGCAAGGGGCGCGGGTTCTTCCGCACCGGTGACGTCATTATTGGCATCCAGGGGTGGACTGGTGGCGCGCACCACACGAACACGCTCCGCATTCTGAACGTCGAGTGAGGGCGCACGAAGTGGCCCGTTTTGGCGTGCAGGCCGATCGGTGTCCGGACTGAAGTGGGAGGAGAAAGCCCGTTTTGGAATATATGTCAATTTTTGTCCTAAAAGAGAAATCAAAAATGGAAACATGTCACCGCATCAGCCAAATTGAACCATCCCCCTATTCTCCGCATGCACACACACTCCCGCACGTCCACCCACACTTACACACCACCTCTGCCTCCTGGCGTGCACACGCGTACACAAGAGTACCTCAGCATATGAGAATTCTGGGTGTATTATATGCTTTTCTGGCGGAACATCCATCCAAGGACAACTCGGATCAAGGCGCCAACGCAGTGGTTGCACGCAAGGCGAAGGACAGGCTTGGAGACGCGCGCGCGACCTCCAAAGGAAAAAAGAAGAGCGAAAACGCGACGCAAGACGGAGAACTCAAAGCCCTTATCGAATGGCGAAGCCCGGAGGACGGTAGGGCCCAGCGCGCTCGTGCGGAAGACCCATTAGGCCAGAGGCGGCCATTCCGCAGGTGGTGGTCGCCATCATTGTCGTGAGCGTCTCCGCAGCTTCCGCGTCGAGCGCGCTGATCGAGCTTGCGTCGGAGGGCGCGGGGCTTAGGGATGCACTCGTGGAGGACGGGTCCGAGTTCTTGGCAGCCTCGGCGCGCTTGTCACGCTTAATCTTCGCGCGCTTGTTCTGAAACCACGTCTGAAGCCTCTGCGAGAAGAACGCAAAGCGAAAGTGAGCGAGCTAATTCTCTCACTTGAGAGACCTGATTGAGTCGATCACGCGCCGACACACGTCCGCGTGCACTCCACTCACCAGGACAGTGACGCCCAGCTCGGCCGAGAGCTTCTCGTACTGCTGCTTAGAGGGCTTCTCTTTAGACGCGAAGAGAGACTCGAGGCGATCGCGCTGCGTCGGCAACATCCGCGACCGTTTCGTGCGAGCCCTCGGGCGCGGTACCTTGCGATTGCCCGTCTTCACTGGGCTGCGAGCGCCGTGCGACGCACTCGAGCGGGGGGACGGCAGCGACCCATCCGACGACGCCGAGGACACCGAGTCTTGCCGCGCGGGGGACATGCTGTGCAAGCTGCGCAGCGTCAGAGGTGTCTCGGAATGCGCGGGGGAAAGCTTGGTCGCGCCCATCGCGTGCGAGGGGTAGGGCGGGGGGTAGGGAAGAGCGACCGAGACCTGGCTGACGTGCGCGGGACGGCCTTGCTGAGGCACGCTCTGCTGGGCATAGTAGGCATTCTGGGCGGTGTACGTGGGTTGGGGGGCGTACACGCGATTGTAGCGCCAATAATTGGCCGTCTGCTGCTGCTGCTGCATGCCTTGATAACCGCCGTATGCGGCGTACGACGCCGTCCCCGCCTGACCGGCCGAGTACCCGCTGTAGCCGTCACGCACTTGCATCATGAGTCGCGCGTGTGTGCTCATGTTCCTCGTCTCCTGAAGGCACCGTGTATCAATGTGAAAGTTTGGAGTGCATCGCTCCTGAGGAGCCATCACGAACGCGATCCGAGAACGGGCAAGGTGCGTGCATGATCTCGTCCTGTCGCCTGGCAGTTGGCCTTTGTGCAGAACGATGCGCCGCACACAGCGAGGTGCTCGCAAGGGGCGTGCTGCTGGGAGCGAGAGGGAGAAGGGAGTGCGAGGACCCCCTGGATTCGTGTCGTGCGTGGGTATGGGCGCACTATGGGGAAGAGAAGCGGCGCGTGGCCGCGCTTTGCTCCAAGTCCCTTCACCACACAAAAAACGCCGGATGGGGACCTCTGGGAACTCGCGCGAAAATAACGCGTAATAATTTCAATTTTTGAACAACCGGATGCGGTCTGTCGATTATTACGGGTGGGTGTTAGTATGCCATGAGTATGAGATTTTCTGGTCGGTGCAATTTATTTTTGTGAATTCGGACAAGATTGTAATTTCGAGTAATAAATTCAAATCGCCGCGGCTAGTTTTTCCTTTTTGAACCGTAACAAAACAACGGACCAATCAGGTGAAGCCTCTCGCCCATTTGCTGCAAGGCTTCCGCTGTCCACATGCGCGCCTCAGTATGGCCTAAGCGTGCGGACAAAGTGGGGACCCTTTCCTTTTTGGGCCCACTGCACAACCACTTCATGTGGTGGTTGTCCGCGAACGTCTTATGGTCCAATCCGAGACCTCCGAAGACACAAGTTGCCGATTCCATTCACGATTTCCAGTAATGAACCCGGCTACTGCTAAACTACAGCTGTGTGTGGCCAAACATGCACACTTGCACACTACAATCACATTGCGCTACCAAACACGCAGCGCGAAGCCTGAAAAGTCGCGTGGGGCCGAGGTGGAGTGCGGGCCCCGTCTCAGTAAAGTGCATTTTCAGCACCGCTTTATTACCAGAACTTTGCCGTGATGCCGCGCAAGTCCAGAACGAGAGCAAACGCGCACAACGCACCCATGTATACCACAAGCACGAGCAATGCTTGCGAGTCGGAAGCGCCGAGGGTGTCGAGCGACACATTGACTGCACCCGTGAGAAGGTTGGCCTGGCATATAACACGCATGGTCAGCGGACTGGGGGCACCACACAGAACCCATTTGCCCTCACTCACCACAAGAAACACAGCCAACTGGTTTCGGTTGACGGCGCGCACAAGAGCTGGGATTTCAAACCGCATCGCGCCGCGCACGAGCGAAAACCCCGCCAGAAAGACACCGTTGTATCCGAGCATCCACAGCACGTAGGGCGCGTTCACCTATGCAACACATGACGGGCGTTCAGCAATGTGCCAGCGAAGTCAAGGCGGAGGGGCAACGCACCGTTTTTCTTGAGGCCTCTCCAATCACAACGCGCACTGCATTGTATGCAACCCAAGCGGCCGCGTCGAGTGCAAGCAAGCGCACAAACAGAGAGCGCCAGGAGACACGAAGCCACTCGTCGATGCTCCGTCCGACGCGTGCACCGAGCAGAAAGAGGGCAAAGTAACCTACGACATACGGCAGTAGGTGCGGGGGACAAACAAATGCGAACAGCGTTGACAATTACCGCAGCTCTACAGTGCGCGCGGCGGTTTCAGCAAATCCGAAACGCGCATCATCCCACCTGGGATGCTCAGTAGGCCTTCTTTGTTGGCGGCAATCAAATTGCTGCGCGGGGCATCCTTCAGATATGTCGCAACGACGGGCTGAATAAGGGCCGTTTGGTGCGCTGGGGCGACGAACGCACAGATAAGTGAATGCTGCCCAACAATTAGCTCCCGCGCCAGTTTGGTTTGCTAGGTAGTGTGTGCGTGAGTCGTGCGCGACGAGGTGTGAATGGGAGCCCTGGAGTTTACACACGTGTACATTGTCATGCATGTGACATGTGGTCGCGCAAATGAGCGCACTTCTGGCGGTGCGACGAGCCACATGCGTCCGCAATGCGCATTGACGACTTCACGGCAGTCGATTGCGCGCCCACTCACCGGCAAGAACGACGGCGGCCGCGACTCCCTCCGAGTGCGCGGGTGCCACGCGCACAAACACGGCGTAGAGGGCGGTCACAGCGGCCATCACAAGGAAGAAATTGCAGTGGACGCCGTATTCGCTGACGTGCTCCTGCGACGAAGCGATTAGGGGACATTTGAAATGGGCCAAACTGACATGCTCTCATGCGTAGCACCCACCTGATACTCGATGCCCTTGACGGTGAGTGTGCGCGCCATCCCAAGCACGACCAGAGGCACACACGCTCCCAGGGTGCGCGACAGGGACTGTCGACGGCGCGCGGACGGCAGACCCCCGACAATGCCCGCGCTCAAGACCATCGACCCAACGCCCGCGTCCATCTGACGAGGCCCAAGATGAGCGCAATGGCCAAGACAACATGTCACGTGCATACGGGTGAGCATAAGGGCACAAATGCGTTCAGAGACGAGGAGAGACGAGTGAACGGCAAGGTGCACACACACCAGCGATGTGCCGGTGTCCTCTGTCTTCGCAAAGCGGCGCGGGAACACTGGAAAGTCGACAGCGAGAATACCAACGCACACACAGAGCATCATGCAGCCGCGATAAGCGGTGAGAAGGGGGAGGCCCCAATCGCGCTCTACTGCTGTCGTCGAGACCGAGCTGTGGAGCAGAACACGTGAGGTGGGATGGCGCAGCATGCGAAGTAATGATCCCTCCTTCTTCTTTCTTTTCCCCTCCCTCCCCCCC
>CALSCQ010003016.1:0-39246 GCA_943704525.1 Pigoraptor vietnamica | reverse complement strand
GGGGGAGGGGGGGAATGCGGAAAAACGTGAGCACGAGTGCGACAAAGAGAGGGAAGTGGAAACAAATCACAGCCAACAAAGCAATTGTTGGACGACAACAAAGACGGAACGCGACGACAGCCTCGGCACCCACGTGGCGCACGACGTTCATGACGAGCTTGTCCATCGTGAACGCGGGATACGCCTTCGTCGTGAAGACCTCACGGCAAGCCTCTTCGTACACGAGGCCGTCGACAGAGCCGTCGATGAACTGACGAGTGAACGCAAGGAACGACTCCCACGCGTTCTCCCGCCGGATGGCAGCTGCGGTAAGCGCAAGACAGAGACAAAGAAGGGGGGGGGGGGGGAGGGGGGAAGGGGTGGTTAGCCGAGAGACTACGAATGTACGCAGAGTCACGCGCGTCGCACAGGGTTAGCGCAAAGGATGCACGCAAAGGCTGCACGCAACGCCACGTCTCGCACACGTACAGTTGGGGTTCCTGAAGCCGAGCTGCAAGGCGACGTCCTTCTTTGTCCTCCCGGCCTGCGCCGCCGCCGCCTCCTCCTCCGCAATCCTTTGCGAGGCCTCGTAAATCGTGCCGAGGCGCTCGAGCATCAGCTGTGGGGCGGGCGGGCGCGGGCGTCAGAAAGTGTACACATAACACAGAACTGCCGCACGGGCAATTAAAGAGAGATTGACAACGAAGAGACAAGATAGGCTGATCCGGGAGTAGTACGAGGGGGCACGTGAGTGTGACTATGGCGTTGCTGCGGGACACCCACCTGGTGCAGGCGGAAGAAGCAGTACCACGGGTTATTCCCAAAGAACACGTTCACGGTCGTCTTTCCGGGCACCAGCGTGCCGTTGACGTCCCCGACAACGTTGATCGGCTTCAGTCCCACAAGCCCGGCCGCCGCGGCCGCAGGCGTCGTGGGCTGCTGGCCTTCCTCCTGTGCACCCTCCGTCTTGACAGCGACAGGCACCTCCGCAGCAGGTGCCGCACCCGTCGCTGCGTCCCCACCCGCCGACTTCTCCTTATCCTCCGCCGCGCCCGCGTCCTCCATGACAACGTCCCGCTGGGCCGCGCCGGCAGCGTCAGAGTCCTCGGCAGCCGGGGCGGGCGCCGCAGTAGAGTCCGACTTCGGGACTTCCTCGCTGCCCGGGCTCACAGTCCCGTCGCCCTCGCCGCCGGCCGCCGCAGCCGCAGCCTCGTCCTCGCTGCGGAGTTTCTCCTTGGGGAGAGCAGCGGCGCCGATGCCGTAAAATTCGGGGATGAACGACGTGAATATCTTCTCGACGCGCTCGCGATCAGCCGCAGGCAGCGCGCCCGAGGCGTTCAGGCGGTAGTAGACGAGATCGGCGACAACCGAGAAGAGGTACGCAGGTTGGCTGATCCTGTTAGCAAGACAACAAGTGTCAACGTTACGCCACGCCAAAGCGAGAAACAGTGAATGGCCAGTTCCCTCAAACACGCGATCCAGACGAGTGACACACTCAATAGACCAGGAAGGGCAACACCCACGATAGCTGGAAGTGGGGCTTGGCCTCGCGCGCCTCGCCCTCTCCCTTCTTGCCGTCGGCCCTCTCTTCGGCGCGCTCCTTCTCCTCCTGAAGCAGCGACTCGACCTCCGCGATCAGCCCCTTCGTCCCGATAAACTTCTTGTCGTTCGGCTTGAACTGGATGCCCTGGTAGTCGAGCGCGCGGAGGGCGTTCTGCTCGTGCACCTCACGCCACAGGCGGTTCCACTCGCGCTGCGCACGCCGCCACTCCTCGTCCTTCTGCTTCAGCCGCCGCAGCACGATGGGCAGCGACGTCGCCGGCGACTTCTGCAGCATGTCCACGACCTCGGCGGCCTTGGCGCCGTAGAGCAGCTCAATGGCCTTGCGGTGGACAAATTCCGACTTGCCGCCGAGCGTGGGCCCCAGACGGAAGCGCGCCTGTTCGTCCGCACCCATCCCCGCGATCCTCTTGGCGATCGGCTCAAAGACGCGGATCGTCGAGAGCACCAGCTCGAGCACGCGGTCGAGCTCAAAGCGCTCGTCCTCCACCTTGTACATCGCCTCCTCGTACTGGTTCTTGCGCGACGCGAGGAACGTCGTGTCCTCGGACCAGGTCGGGAACGACACCCACTGGTCATTCAGCACCTGCATCTGCAACCGCCGCAATCGACGACGAACGCGTCAGTGAAACCACAAAAAAAATCAGGCCTATTCCGGACAGGACAAGGGAGGAAAACGCGGAAGTAGCACACAACCCTTGCAAGAAATACAACGCTAGCAAGCACGACGCTAATCAAACACAACGCTAGCCACATCCACACACCTGTTGGCCAAGCGACTGGCGGCCAGTGCAGCGCTGGTACTGGAAGCTCTTTGGCAGCGCCCTGTAGCTGTGCCCGAGGCGCTTGCACGTGCTTAAGTCGATGTTCATGGGACCCTCCGACGGCATCACGCCGGGCGATCGCGTCGTGATGTCCCCGTGGCTGGGCGCCGAGAGGAACGAAGGCGGCGGCTCGCGGTACCCGACAAACGCCTTGAAGCGCTCAAAGAGGTCCGCGTGTTTGCCGATGAAACTGTGAGCGAGGCCGACGAGGTCATGCCTGTTGATGATCTCCTGCGAGTAGAGGTTGAGGCAGCGGAGAAAGTTGTCGTAGACGAGGCGGTTGTTGATCGCCTTCTTGATGCGATCGAACAGCGCGTACTCTTCCGCGTGTTCGAGCGAGCGCTGCGCCGCCGCAGCGTTCACCATCGTCACCGCGGAGCCGGCCTCCGCCGCCCGCTTGGCCTTCTGCACAGTCGCAGTAACACCGACGAAAAAACCGTCAGCACAAAGCAGGGCGCCAAAAAAAACGGAAAAATACATGACAGAGTAACAGTGACTCGACCCATCAGATTGCGACTCGGACAGATCCCAAACCGACGCACCTTAGAGGGCGGGCCCTGTGGCGCGCCGGGAAGACCCGCGGCCATCGCGCTGCGCTTGTAGCCGCGGCCGCCCTTTCCGCCCTCGCGCATGGGGGGCATTCCCTGCGCCTGTGCCTTGCGGTATTCGCCGAGATCAAGCGCTGACGACCCGAAAAAGCCGCCCTGCGCAAAGCCGCCGTGCTTGCCGCCGACGCCCTGGGGGACGGCGTCCGGAAGAAACTGCGAAAACTCCTCGAGTAGGTCCGGGTGCGTGCGGAAGAGCGAGGCGACCTGGCCGTAGACCTCCTTGATGGCATGCACCTCCTTCGCCGTCTTCTGCTCCTTCTGGTACGTGTGGAGGATCTCCAAAAACTGCTTGTAAATCTCGGGCTGGTTCGCAAAGCGGTTCTTAATCTTGTTCACGTAGTTGATCGCGTGGTGAAACTCGACGGGACGGCGATTCGCGGGCGGCGGCGACCCACCGGGAGGCACCGGCGCGGCGCCCGCGGGCACTGCTCCCGCCGCAGCGCCCATCTGCATAAGGTGATGGGGCGGCTGTCCAGGGCCCATCCCCGCGCCACCCATGCCAGCCTGCTGTTGCGCCGCCTGCTGCGCCGCCGTGAGGATGTGCTGCGACTGCCCCGAGGGCTGCTGCACGATCGTGCCGTTCGCGCTGACCTCAATCTTGTAGCCCGGCGGGAGGAACGTGTTAAAGCCTCGGATGAGATCCGGGTGTCCCTCGAACAGCGACGAAACGCGCCCGATGACGCCCGGCGTGTCGATGCTCTGCGACTTGAACTCCTTCATGATGTCGAGAAACTGGTTGTACACGGCGGGCTGGTCGCCAAACTGCAGCTTGACCTGGTCGAGGTACGACAGGGCATCCTCCACCTTCAGCCGCTGGTAACTCGCCATGTTCTGCTGCGTGCCGGGCTGCGGCGGCTGCGGCGGACCGTAATGGACGGGACCGCCAGGCGGGTGTCCTTGCTGCGCGGGAGGCGCCATGTACTGCTGAGGCATCCCGCCGTGCATCTCAGTTCCCTGAGCGCCAGGGGGTGCGCTCATCATACCCCCGCCTGGCGGCGCAGGCGCGAGCGCGGGGTGATGGTACGGCATGCCCGCATCGTAACCGCGGCGCTGTTGTTGGTACATCGTCACGGGGCGGCGCTATCGCCAATGCGTCCCTCCGCGACGACGGATTTGCGCGCCGAAAATCAACAGCTGACGTAGTCACACTCGTCGCGCCTCCGGAGTCGAGATTAACACGCGCAATTGCGCGACGCGGGTCACTCGTGTGACACCCACACGCCTCGCGTCGTCTGTCACGCGGAGTAACCGTCCACGACAACGGCGGCGAAGGCAAAGCTCTGTCTGTGGGCAAATCCACGTAACACCAAAAGTGTCCAGCGAAGGAAAATCTCGCAAGCACGTCGGCGACGTACGCCAGCGGGCTGCAAAACGCGCAGAATGCAAGGCGGGTGCAGTGCCTTTCATGCACGCGTGGATGCGCAGACGGATGGCTCGCTGCGTTGACGGATGGATGCGGGATGCGACCAGAGACGAGAGAGAGGAGCAGCGACAGAAGGGAAGTTGTTTGCCGCCCAACCCCCTTTTCTGTCAAGAAGTTCACAGAAAGCCTCGTTCTTACAATGCTTCTGTATGGAACTAATATTAGGCTAATATAACAGAGTAAGATATGCATCTGATAACTCATAGTGATTGGAAAAGTAGTTTATTTAGAGGGATAATGGATTTGAATTTTGTGGAAACATGTTCATAATAATTGGACTTGAGAGCATGATGAGCCCACGAAGCTTTGGTGATGACGCACGAAATGCATGACGTCATGGTGCCTGAGCCACTCACACATGCACACACTCACACTACCCTACAAAAGGCGAAACGATCCCATACGGACCCTTTGCCCCCGATCATCTCGGGTCGCCACCAGATGCCAAGAATGTCCTCTCGTCGATCGCTTGACGAAGACGGCGACGAGGCGCAGGGACGACCAGCAAAACGCGCGCGCATTGATGCGCCCCGTTGCCCGTGTGCGTTTCACACGCTCGGCGACGGAATTCTGCGCGCCGTCGTCTCCTTCGACTTGTTTCGTAGCATGCCGAGCGCGAATGAAGCAGAACTCTCGTCTCGTCGCGCGGCCCTCATTGGGGACCACGAACACCTCTCGCGTCTCGCAGACGGCCTCTGTTACCACCAGTCGGCGCATGAAGGTCATCTCGCCTGCGACCCTCGTTGCCGAGTGGGTCGCGCGTCTGCTGCCATTGGACTTGACGAGTGCTTCAAGCACTGTTTTGGAGCGGCATCTATAAACGCTGCGAGCGTGCCTGTCGTGCAGACGGTCGGTGATCTCGTGGCTGCGTCGGCCCGCGACACGCGACTGGGGCGTAATCTCCGGAGCGCCCTCACACACCCGTCGTGTGGAGCAGACAACTACCAGCGGCTCGAGTTTCTCGGGGACGCCGTGATCGGCGCCCTTGCCACGTATCGAATTGCGCGGGCTGGAAATTTTGCGCTCGACGCCGGCAGCCTCACCCTCGCACGCGCCGCCGCGGTGAACAACGAGGCGCTGTGCGCACACGCTGCGTCGGTCGGAATTCCACCGCTTCTGCGCTTCAGTGACCACAACAGCGCCACGCGCGCCAGCTCTGCCCCTGCGGATGCGCTGGAGGCTGTGTTTGGCGCACTGGCCGATGCCGGCCTCTTTGCATGTGCAGATGCGCTGTGGACGTCCCTTTCGAACACGACGCCGCTCGGCCGCGACGTGCTCTGCGGTTCGCTTGATCCCATTGCGTGCGTGCGTCGCGCGTACCCCGGCAGCGCATTCGGACCTGTGACTACGACGGGTCCCTCGCACTGCGCGTCGCACAGCGTTGCTTTGATAGCGAAGGACGGCCGCGTTGTCGCGACGGGGGTGGGGTCGAGCGCGAAGAAGGCGCGCCTCGCCGCCGCGCGCGCGGCCGTCGCGGCCTCAAGCAGCGTTGCTCTGCCTGCCTAGACATCTCGCCGACGAAAATTTGAAATGTGCCGAATAAGAGAAAAATGAACAAGTACGAGATTAACCAAGGCGTGCGTCAATAAGGTCATTCAGCGGTTTTAGAGAGGCGCCCATCTGCATCACCGCCTTCGCCCCACGCTGCGCGACCGCGACCGAGACCGCAGTCCACGTGACCGCGACCGAGACCGTGAACGTGATCGAGAGCGACCCCTCCGCTCACCCGAGTCACTGCGACCCCTCCTCTCGCGTGAGCGTTCACGTGACCGCGACCGTGAACGAGTGTCACTGCTCCGCCGTCCTTCTGCCGAGCGTTCACGTGACCGCGACCGTGACCGAGAGCGACCCCTCCGCTCACCCGAGATACTGCGCCGCCGTCCTTCTGTAGATCGTTCACGTGAGTCGGTGCGACCGCGCCGCCGCCCTTCTGCAAGGCGTTCGCGTGACCGAGAGCGCGACCTCCGCCTCCGCCGCTCCTCACCGCCAACGTCCCTATCGCGCCCTCTCTCCACGTCGCGCGCATCCTCCCGATGATCGCGCGGCGCATGTCGGTCGCCCTCTCTGTCGCCATCGTGGTCCCTGTCTCGTTTCTCCCTCTTGTTCTTCTTCTCCTTCTTCTCCTTCTTGTCTTTCTTTTCCTTCTTCTCCTTCTTCTCCTTCTTCTCCTTCTTCTCTTTCGACTTTTCACCCCCGTCGCCCGCACCGGGAATGACGCGAGGCGGGACCGCAGAAGGGGTAGCGTTCGCCTGTGTGACCGAGACAACCGGACTCGCGTCAGCAACACGCCATACTGCATATACAATCCCAACATAGGCCCACGTTCTCCCTCCGACAGCCGTTGCCGATAAAGCAATGTGCTACATGTCACTCACCCCCGTCAGTCCCGCGGGCGTCGTCGCCACAGTGCGGAGGGGTGGGCCATAGCCCAGCGCAGCCGCAAGCGCCTCTGCTTCTTTCGACCGCACAGACTCGAGCTCCTCTCGCGCCGCCTGTTTGGCCGCCTCCGCCGCGGGTGTGCCGTCCTTCGCATACCTTTGGTATGGAAGGAAAGATTTAGGGTTTGAGTTCTCCATTCGGAAAGACACACAGAAAGTCACGTGCATACACAAAAGAAGTAGGCCTGCCATACACGTCACCTCCAAACCCTCGTGACGCAAAATGCGCGCACACACACGAGCACGCCCGCGAGACATTGTCTCACACATCCGCAACAACACGCACCATGTGAGGTCCTTTCCCTTGCACCAGCGTCCGACAGGGGCCATCAACGAGTGGCCTGCAATCGAAAATACCCATCAACACACGACAAACCAAACCGCCGCACACGAGCCACGAAGCAACAGACACAGCGAGGCACAGCGCCACGGCGCAAACGAAGGGCGGCGAGTGCTCACCGAGGTAGTTTTCCCTGTACTTGTCCGTCTTGACAGAGTCCCATTCAAACTGGTCGCGCCCACCGCGCGCACCCCCGCGGGGCGGCCCGTTGTACATTTCCACGCGCAGCACGGGTTGCTGCTCTCTTCTTCTCGCGGCGCTCACGAATGAGCGTAAAAGTGATCCGGGTAACTCTTTTGTCGCGCCGAGATGCAACTTGGCACTGACGATGTTCTTTTGGATGCTAACCCTCACCTCACGCCACGCCATCCACGGTCACGTGCTCACTTCGATGAAAATACATTAGAGACAGAAAATCGAGGTCAAAACGAACGCGCGTAGTGTGCGACGAGAAGCAACGAAAAGTGCAGGTGAGTGTAGGGTGACGCAGAGAAATTGTACAGGACGCAACGCAAGCACGCACGCACGCACGCACGCACGCACGCACGCACGCACGCACGCACGCAGCACCGCAAGAGCCAAACCACGGCTATTGGGACGAGCCTGAAGACGGCCGCGCCATCGACTGAAAGTGCGAGTGCATGCGCTCTGCGACGCTCAGAACATATCGAATGTCGGGTCGCTGATCGGGATCCGAGTTGATGCAGAGATGGACGAGATTTCGGAGCTACAGTGGAGCCCACAGGTGAGCGAGCGGGAAATGGCAGTCGGGCAGACCACAGTCAAACCAAAACGAAAGACAGCCACAAACACACACAACGCAGCACAAAACAACACACGACGCACTTGGGAGAGACCCACAAACAATACGCAAACGCCAGCACGAGCACCAACCTCTTCGGAGAAGATGTCGGCGGGGAGGGGCGGGTAGTCGCACTTTTCAATCTTCTTGCACAGGGAATAGAGGTTCATCTTATCGCCGTAAAAGGGCGACTGCAGCGCGGCCATTTCGTACAGCAAACAACCGAGGGACCAAATGTCACTCTTGAAGTTGTAGCCGTTCTCGTGGATACGCTCGGGCGACATGTAGTACGGCGTGCCCACTGAGATCCGAGAGGCATAAGCATTAGAACCAGCCCCACTCCCCACGATTGAAAGAGCACCAAAGTGAACATAATGCACACACTCAGACACGAACAAGCAGTGGAGAGTGACTCACCGAGTGAGTGCGCAGCCGTTGTTTTCGAGCTAAAAAATCGGCCGAGACCGAGGTCGCCGAGTTTCACAACGCCGCTGGCTGTGATGAACACATTCGCAGGCTTGATGTCTGCGCACACAACACACACGAGAACACACACACACACACACACACACACACACACACACACACACACACACACACACACACACACACACACACACACACACACACAAGCATGAGATTGCTATCACCAGGGGACAGCGGTGCATTATTGCGACAAGACGTACCTCGGTGCATGACGCGCCGAGAGTGCATGTGATCGAGTGCGCTGCAGAGCTGCACAAAGTATTTCCTGCAACAGCAAACCGACGTAAGCACGCGTGTCTGCGTCGCCTGCTCTCACTCCCACAAATAAGGGAAGAACGTCGAAGGCAGTCGCAGCAAAGTTTCCCAAACAAGGCTACGCGGCGCACCATATTGTCTTTTCGGGAATGAGGCGGCCCGACTTCTTGAAGTGCTTAATCATGCGCGAGAGATCGCCGGCGTCCGCCAGTTCGAGCACAATGTTGAGCTCGTTATCCTCGATGAACGACGCGAGGTATTTGATTACGTTCGGATGGTTCAGTTGCTGCAAACAAACACAGTCGCACATTCGTGAGCAATCGTCGCATCAGCCTTGTCAGATGTGTGCACGTGTGCGTGTGTGCGTGTGTGCGTTTGAGATTGTGCGATTGTGCGTTGCGCGTGTGTGCGTTTGTGTGACACACATACAAATATGGCATCCCAGCAACGCACGCAGCTAAACACCTCTGCGAGCGGACCCGGGATGAGACAGTGTATGCAACAAAGACTCACTTTCAACAGGTCGATTTCCTTGATGCAGTCGTTTCGCGCCTTGGCGTCCATCATCTCAAAAATCTGCGCACAGAGACAGACACGCGAAATGAGACTCGCGCCCAACGGACTAGACGCAAACACCAATACATTGCACTTATCACACACAGCAAAGGGGTTCCACAAGAATCACGCCAGTTCAAGTACACGCGAAAACATCGCCAACGACGCAGGAGAGACCCAATACGGACGACAGGCGCATCCCACCTGAACCTTCTTGAGCGCCACGATAGAGTTGTCCACAAGGTAGCGTGCGCGGTACACGACACTGAACTGCCCACGCCCAATCTTCTTCTCAATCACGAAATTCGCCAGCGAGAACTGCGACTCGTGCTCCATTTCGACGTCCATTCTCGCCCCCAGTCGCCCCGGTACTCCCGGGCGCTGAGGACACTGAGGGCCGCCCTAGCCACGTGTCGAAATGCGCAGACGTCACCAGTTGTCCACCGCGCGCACAACGGCAGCGCTTGAAAAAGCCCGAACAAACTAGTGCGCCACTGGCACTGTTAGTCCCCCCGGCCTCAACTCGCAACAACACCCTCTCCCACGCTTCGTTAATGCAGTCGTCGGTGCACGAGAGCCAGCTCGCACTCGCCAATGAACGCGCGCGTCCAACGCAAATGCGTCAACAGACGATAGTGCCAGCACTTGTTTTGTCAGATGTGCTGCAGGGTTCGCAGGTAATCTTTTGGGGAAGAAGGATGCATGCACCTTCCCGACACCAAAATCGGATCGGCGAAAGGCCTAAAAGTGTCAAGGGGGTCGTGAATTGAAAAGAGGGGCGGAACCTCGCATTATTCTGCGCCTGTTTTCAAATAAATTGTGGCAAACCAAGAACATTCCACTCCATGAAATCGAATTAACTCGGATATTTCATCCCTACACGACATTACTTATTTAGTACATAGACAGTACACTCTAAATAAAGTATCTAAACATAATGTACAGTATATTGGCTATATTTTGAATTTCAGTATCTATATCAAATCAAATGATAAGTACCATTATTAATTTAATGTAAATAAATTATAAAAGCTTTTACTTTGGAATTTGGCGCGCAAAATTCCAGTCTTCACCCGGGACTATTAATCTGGAGTTTTGTCAAAAAGTTCCTATAACACGACCATCGACGCAAATTATTCCGCACACTCCCTTCCCATCCATTCAAAGTGAAGGCGAATCCCGGCTTTGCGGCAACGAACACGAGAAAAGGTCGCAACTTTCACATTATAGCAGAGTGGCTGCGTAGTGTCGGGTGTTCCTTAGACTCAAAATGGTGGGTCTTTTGGGTCCGATTCTGTCGCAAGTGCGCACATTGATGCGGCTCGGCTAAGTACGGTTCTGGCTAATGCCTCATGTGTTGTGCAGGCGACTACGTTCCGTAAGCCCGGTGCGGCGCCGCCGAAGAAGAAGACGGGAAAGCCCGAGCTCACAGAGGAGCAGAAGCAGGAGATTCGCGAGGCATTTGATCTCTTTGACACGGACGGTTCGGGCACCATTGACGCTAAGGAGCTGAAGGTGGCGATGCGCGCGCTTGGCTTTGAGCCGAAGAAGGAGGAGATTAAGAAGATGATTGCGGATATCGACAAGGATGGCACGGGGACCATCGACTTTAACGAGTTCCTCGAGATGATGACACACAAAATGGTTTGTGAGTTGTGGTGTGTGTTATACGCTGATTCTGCGCTGGGAGGCGACGTTAGCCTCGACTGCTGCAAGAGAGTATCGTGAAACTCTGTGGGCTACTTTAGGTGCTCATGCTATTGGTATGACTGCGGTCACAGTGGACTCCTTTGGAGACTCAGGCGTTGATGTGACGTGCGTTCGCAGAGCGAGAAGGACTCGCGCGAGGAGATTCTCAAGGCCTTCCGGTTATTCGATGCGGACGAGACGGGCAAGATCTCCTTCAAGGACCTCAAGCGCGTGGCGAAGGAGCTTGGCGAGAACCTTACGGACGAAGAGCTCCAGGAGATGATTGACGAGGCGGACCGCGACGGCGATGGCGAGGTGAACGAGGAGGAGTTTTTGCGTATCATGAAGAAGACGTCGCTTTACTAGGCGCCTCGTGCGTGCTTTTTGCGTGTCTTTTGGTGCGTTTCCGTCGGCGGCGTCTGCGTGTGCATTTGCGCTGTGCGTGTCTTTATCAAAGGGCTGGGCAGCTTTACTTGCTCTGCCGTGTATATGGAACTTTGAGCAGCGTGACTGATTAATGCTAGTTCCACGGTTGTATTGTTCGTTGCTTCGCCTTCTCTTCTGCGGCAACAAGTTTCGTGAGCGAGGAAGGGAGAAAAGCCACTCCCCACCTCCCGCTCTGTCGAGAGCACCTCCCGAGAAACGGAAGAATGAGCGAGCACACGAGACGAATCGCCAATGGAGAGGTCAAAACGTCATATGCGCGAACGACTGACCAGTGTAACCGACCGGCAGCATACCAAAGACGACAATGTCGCTGGGGCTCGAGCGCCGGGTGTTTCGAGTTGCAACAAGGACAACAAAAGTCAACGGAGGCAATCGCATGCCACGAGTGCTCACTGACAAGACGTGATGGACTGCAACATGCGAGGAAGAGGCCCGGGCCAGCCTGGAAGAGATGGCGAAAAGGTCCCGGCTGGTCAGGGACCACAGTACTCCGGCGTGCAAGCAGCACTGAGAGTAATAGCGCTAGAGGTCGCCACTCTCCAGAATATCCTCGACTTCCGCGATGAGCTGCGCCACACTTGGGCGGTGGTCTTCATGCTCTGCAGTCATGCGATCTAGAACAACACGACGTCGTCGTCGGGTTGAAACATGAAGCGCATTGAGACTCCAAGTGACCACACGTCCGAAAGAGGGCTGGCTCCGCGTCCGTCCACAACCTCTGGGGCCATGAATCCCTGGAATCGAGTGCATCAATTTCTATGTTACGATATTCGCACGGCGTTGAGCTCGACGGATCACACACCCACCTTCGTGCCCGCATCGCCCTCCGCACGTCCCCCGACGAGCGGCGCCGCCAGGTCAAAGTCAATCAGGACGATGCACTGGTCCTCATCGTCGAAGAGGAGCGCGGTCGGCTTGATGTCGCGGTGCACGTAGCCGCACTCGTGGACAGCCATCAGGGCGCGCAGGCACTCCAGCAAGCGCGTCAGGATCTGCGTATACAAGGCGTTCGATCAAGTGCTCGAGGAGAAAAGAGGCCATTGACAAAAGCCACTCACCACGCTCCACTCTGTCGCGAACGGCACCTCCCCAAGAAACGGAAGAACGAGCACGTATGCGTCATCGTTCGCGAGGAAATGGAGCAGCGGTACTATCGACGGCTTGCCCTGGAGGGCCTTGAGGACGTCCCTCGGGGCTCCGTCCGTCGTTCACGACGACGCACACTTCACAGCCATCCCGATCAAATGCGCGCCAGGCAGAGGTCAGCTCAGACTGCGGGAAAGAGCGACAGGATAAATGTAAGAGGGGACGGACGAACACTTGGGTTTCGAACAGCGAAATAAATGGACGAGCACAAAGGGAACATACCGAGTGGACGTTGGCCGCCAATGTCAGCTGGAAGATCGTCGCCACACCCGCGGCCGCCGTCATCCACCCGGGGCACAGGCAATGGGGGCTGTGTGAATGGACCCACACCTACGCTGCTCACGTGAGACGAAGGAGCGCCGCGGGGCACTGGCAAGGGGGGCTGTATGAATGGACCCACACCTACGCCGCTCACGTGAGACGAAGGGGCGCCGTCATCCACCCGGGGCACAGGCAAGGGGGGCTGTGCACCTACGCCGCTCACGTGAGACGAAGGAGCGCCGTCATCCACCCGGGGCACAGGCAAGGGGGGCTGTGTGAACGGCGGCGGCGGCGGAGTCCATTGCGGACTATCGCCATCCCTATTGGGCGACCTCGACCTCTTCCGTTGTGTAGACGACATGACAGTGTGTCACCGCAAGGCACAAAGAGTGTCTAGCTTTGCACTCGCAATCGTTTCAGGGTAACGGCGGCAATGACGTCATAGCAACTCAGCGTTGTGGTTGTAAGGATGCGCTGGCGGGAAGTCCCCCTTGGCCGGCTACCTCTGAGGCCTCCACAGTATTACTCGAGAGGCAAGTTCGAAAGCTGCGCCAGTCATTGGCCGGCATCATCGCGCCCTGCGGGTGCGCAAGATACCTTTCAGGCCAACGCCGATATCACTTGAGAAAACGTAGTTGTCGCGCGGATGTCACAGCGGTTACGAATAGAACGTCCTCTCCGCCTTGAGCAACGGAGAGTCCAAGTGTCCCTAAAGCTTCTCGGGAGGAGGTGGTTTGGCGTGTGCGCGTATAGGGCGGCGAAGCGATTTAACGTTCGTCTCGTTATCGATGTGGCAGATCCACATGCAAGAAGCCCGTCTTGTAATCAGCAAGAAAACGCAAAGGAAAAGGACAGCAGCGCGCGCGATATTTTACATGGGCGGCACAGCAGCGCCCGCTCGTCGGGGATCGCGGCCGTCGCGAATCATGTTCTCGTCACCCTGGATGTACACCTCCTGTACGGGCTCCTTGGCCTCAATGACGTAACTAGCGAGAGAAGGAAAGGGCGGCGTCAGTTTCCCTGTGGTTTGCACAGATACAGGGCGTTCGCAAGCGGTGCCTTGTTACTCACTGGTTGTCGCACCCGGGGCAGTACTCGTCGCTGTCGTCATACTCACTGCATGAAGGCACACCATTGCTCAGTACGTAAATCGCAAAACGACGAATGCAACTGCTGGGATGTGATTGAGAGCAAACAACTCACGTCATGTCCTTTCGGAACACCTTCTTGCATTTTTTGCAACCAAAGACCATCTCGTTCGTCTTGAGGAGGTCGTGCTTCTCGTTCTCCGCGTGGCACTCGGGACAGTCGTACCACTTCTTGCAGCACGGCGCGCGGATGGAGACCTGTCGAACCAATAGAGGCCCAGCTCGCTTAGCTACAATCCATTCATCGGGCGACTCAGTTGTTGCCGCGACGGAACGCAAGGACGTGTCAATACGTGCGACTCCATACCTGGGCGTTGAGAATGTGCTTGCACATCTTCGTATCTATAAGGCAGCAAGAATCGACGCCAAAAAGAGTGTACGACTAAGATCTTCTTCTCTATAGCTTTCTCGGTATGAAGGATGCTTTGTACCTTGCGAGTGTGACGAGTGTGTGCGTGTTGTGTGTGTGTGCGTGGTGTTTCACGTTGGAATGTGTCACAGTACCTCGCATTCTTGCTCTGCCGATTAAATTTAAATTACTCCACGATTCTCGCAGATTTTTGCGCATTTTCAAATTAATTTGTCACGGCCACAAGATTGCTAGGCGACCAAATTATTACGAGCTCTCGGAAGAAAAGACTTACCAAAAACCGCGCATGTGGCTCTTGCTGATTGGCTGGTTTCGCACGAACGAACACATTAACCACAAGCTTCATTTCTCGGGTGAAAATCTCACCCAATCTTATTATTCGCCGATAGTATCGGTATTCAAAAATGGCTGGCGCGCGTGCATTCTGTGTGCTTGCGCTCGTGTGTCTGTGTGCCGCAACGTTTGCACCGGCGGCGGCGCAGCAGGGCAACCCGGAAAACTTGGGACTCGAGGAGCTCGGCAACGTCCTGGGGTCTCTCTTTGGTGGCGGCGCTGGCATTCTCGGCGGCGACGCGTGCGGTTTCAAGTGTCCGAATGGCGCCAAACCCCTGCCCAACCCGGAACACCAAAAGTCGTCGAACGGCTGCGGCGTGGAGGGCATGAAGCTGGACGTGCCTGAACTGGAGCCCTGCTGCGATGCGCACGACTACTGCTACGACACGTGCCTCTCCAAGAAGAAAGAGTGCGACGACCGCTTCCGAGCGTGCATGGACCAGGTCTGCGACTCGAAGCGTTCGGAGCAGGAGCGTGTCGAGTGCAAGAACAACGCCGAGCTCTTCCACTTTGGAACGGCTGGCTTTGGTTGCGCTGCGTTTCAGAAGTCGCAACGGAATGCATGCCTGTGCCCTTGAGTATATTCGCCGACGTGAGAGCGGCTGTATGCTGTGTCCTTGTGCCCATTTCGTTTGTTGCGCGTGCGTGCGTGGCATTGCGTCGCGTCTCGCCGGCAGCCAATCTGCCGAATCAAAAGACGGCCATTGGAGGGCCTTCCTGGGAGATGATCTGTTTCATGCACATTCGAGCGCGCCTCACGTGGCCACTTGTGTTTTTTTTTTTTTTTTGTTTTTTTTTTGTCCTTTCTTACCTCTCTGCCAGTGCATTGAACCAACTTGCTCCACTCGTACACACCACGACAACTGGAAACCTCCACCGTATGCGTTTTAGCGAGATCTCGGTCAATCGAAATTGCGGAATGCGGCGGTTGTGCCAGCGTTCAAACTGGCAAAGGAGTCACACGTTCACCTACGCACGTTTTGCTCAACATCTGCGTAGGCGAGCAACATAGGGAGCGGGCTCTCCACGCATGCAAAGAGCAGTCTTCAACGCGCACTGTTGATGGAGGCGATTCCGAGAACGGGAAAGGTGTCGCGATAATGGCGTCGAAAGCGCCGTACAACCCGTGGCGGACGTCCTCGCTCGACAGCACGCGCATTGAGGCGGAGAACTCGAGGTTGGAGACGGAAGTGCGGCGGATGCAGGAGCTGCTCGAGCAGCACAAGACGCGCCTCGCCACTGCAGACTCGAAGACGGGGTGGGTGTTGCGAGTGTTAATTGCGCAATCATGCGCCAAAACTCACCCGTTCATCTTTTTTCCACTTTCCTCGTACTGATTTTCCTCTCTCCTTTCTTCTTCTCGTTGCCTTCCAGTGGATGGAAATCAGCGAAACCGCCAAAGTCCAAGCCCGCGGCAGACACGAAGGGTGGCAGTGCATCGCCCCGCGTCGTCGTGCTGACCGGAAAGGAGCCCGATCGGCCCGACACTATCACGGCCCCTTCGGCAGATCGTAGCACTTTGGGTAGCGCGAAGTCGTCGGCGTCGGCCACCGCCGCCGCTTTGCGCTCATCGGATGCATCAGCCAATAACGCGAGTTCGCGGACGGTGCGAGTAACGGAAGTTACGCGTCCGAGCCGAGGAGGCGATCGAGCTCCTGACGAAGGGGGTGGCTCTGTAGCCGACGGGGACCGTGCGTCGGCGAAGCGAGGAGAAGCTAATAACGTACAACCGGGCGCGGGAGCGAGAAAAGTGGAGAAAAAGGCGGTTCGCGTAACGCCCGATGCGGCTGTCCACGCCGATGCTGCCGCGGCTCTCGATGGCACAGTCAGTCGTGCGAAACCGTCGCAGAGAGCCGCGACCACGGGCGAGCCAGAGAGTGCGACGACGGCCGTCCATGTGCGCGTCCCGAGTTCTGGGGATGTCAGAAGTGGTGATGCGAGGGCGGCGTCTCTGAAGCGCGAGAGGTCGTCGGGGACCGCCACCGGCGCTTCTGCCGCGGGCGACGCTGGTACTGGGCGTGTGAAAGTTGAAGGAGGCGCAGCACTGTCACGTGAGGAAATTGCGTCTGTCCCAGCAGCGCCGCATGGCGAGGGGAATGCGACTCGTGCGCAGGCGTCCAAGGGCACGTCGAAGAAGAAGAAGGCGCCCGTGACTGCGGACGCCGAGGGTCGCGTTACATCGGCGGCTCGAGCACCGGTTGTGGAAGTGCCCGTTGCGGCGCCGGAACCCGCCACCGACAGCGGTCACGTGTCCGCGAAGAAGGCGTCGAAACTGGGCAGTGTGCGCTTGAAGGCGGCCGAGGCGGCAGAGAGCAGCGCTGGAGGGTCGACGTCTGGCGCGAAGGCGACGCCACACGTGCGTCCGGCGGCGACTGATGACGTCGGTGCGGTGCCAGCAAAGGTCGCGAAGAAGAAGCGGAAGAGCGGGCCGTCGGATACCGAAACGCGCGTCGAATCGCCCCGTGCGAGGAGCGCTGCGGCGGACCCTTTGTTGCAGGCAGCGGCTGACCAGGACGCAACGAGTGGATCGAGCGTCGTTGACGGTTCGGACGCGGGCGGTCGTGCCAGGCGCGGTGCACCGATGACAGAGGATCGAGCTGCGTCGGCAGTGCGAGAGCGGCCTCCGGAAACCGCCTCGCCGCAGTCGCCACCCGTGGAAGCCACCCACCCGCACGCGCATGAGGTGCCCGCTGCGCCGCAGGTGCCGGAAAGCGAGGTTGCGCGCTGGCTGTCGTCGCTGAACATCCGGGATGTCGGCAAGTACGCGGCGCTTTTCGAGCAGCACGAAGTCGACATGGACTCCCTCGGCATGGTCACCGAGTCCCAGCTGCGCGAGATGGGCGTCGCTGCCATAGGGACACTCAACAAGCTCGTCGCTGGCATCGAGGCCCTCCGCCGGAAGCTCAACCCTCCGCCTGCAGAGCCGCCAGCACCGCACGCGCCGCCCGCGCCTGTCGCCACCACAGCGCCGGCGAACGCTCTGAACGCATCGAACGCACCGAACGCACCGCCAGTGGAAGTGACAACCGATGCCCCGGAGAAGGGCGCCTCGCTCACTCGAAAGACTGCGAAGGATAAGGCACCCTCGGCCCCGCGCGCACAAAAGCCACCGCGACGCCCTCCCAGCGATGCAGCGGACTCTCCGCGCGTCGCCGATGACAGCCCGTCGTCTCCGCACGACGCTCGGGCGACCGAGGCACCAGCTGCGTCAAAGTCACAGCGCGCCTCAGGCGGGCGAATAGGGTCGGCGTCGCGGCCGCCACCGGTGCCCCGCGTCTCCTCAAGCCAAGTGCGTGCGCCGCGTGCCGCATTGCAGCCTGCCATCCTCGATCTTGGTTTCGGCGTCGGCATCGGTGGTGGCGAAGGGCGGCCAATGGTGGATGACTCGTCCACCGTTCCGCTGACGAAGAAGGCGGACGCGGCACCGGGAGGCGATGGGCTTTCGCACTCGCAGCACGCTGCGGAGATTGGGCGGCTAGTGGACGAGCTGAGGGGACAGTCGAACCGTCTCGGCGTGGGCCGTGCGCAGGACGAGCGCGCTGCGCCCGGTTCGGACGGGGAGAGGGCGGCGGCTCTGGAGCGAACGTCGGCGCTTATCAAGGCGCTCGAGGCGCAGGTTGTAGAGGGGAAGTTTGCGGGCGCGGACGAACTTTCTGCGTTTGCGCGTTCGCGCATTGAGGCTAACGACCGGCTCATCCGGCGTGCGGACGAGGAGCTCTCTGCGATCCCCGACACGCACTCGGCGCGGCCCGACTTTGAGATTGCGGAGGAGGAGGTGCACGTGGTTGAAGGATCCGTGCTTGGGAGCGGCGCGTTTGCCGAGGTGTTTCGCGGGATGTATCGTGGCACGGACGTCGCGGTGAAGCGACTGCGGGCGAGCGTGGACGGCAAGCACCACGCGTACTTTCTCTCGGAGGCGGCGATGCTGTACCGCCTGCGTCACCCCAACATCATCCTCTTCCTCGGCGCGTGCACGGCGTCGCGGCGACCGACGATGGTGCTCGAGTTCATGTCGGGCGGTTCCTTATACGACCTCATTCACCGGCGCAAGGGGTCGCCCTGGCTGGACGACCACGTGACTTTCCACAAGATCGCGCGTGACATTGCGCAGGGCATGAACTTCCTGCACATGCACCGCCCGCCGATCGTCCACCGCGACCTCAAGAGCCCCAACGTGCTGCTGGACAGCTCGGGGACGGCGAAGATCAGCGACTTTGGCTTCTCGCGCCTCAAGCTCGATGCGGCTGCGACGATTAGCGGCGGACTGCGAGGGACGCCCGCGTGGCTTGCGCCGGAGGCGTTTGAGGGCAAGGCGATGGCGCTCACGACAAAGGCCGACGTGTATGCGTACGGAATCATTCTATGGTGGGTGGACGTCATCGTTGGTTTCTGTTTTTTTGTTGTTGTTGTTGTTTTCTTTTCCGTTATGATGTGCGCGAGTGTCTGATTTCGCCGTTCCTCTTTTCTGGCAGGGAAATGGCGTCGCGTCGCAAGCCCTTTGAGGGTCTCTCCATGGTCGAGATCATGACGACGGTGCGTAGCGGGACGCGGCCGGTCTTTGCCGCCGACTGTCCAGCGGGCCTGTCGTCACTCGCGGCGAAGTGCTGGCACCAGCAGCCGTCGGCGCGCCCGGAATTTTCCAACGTTCTCGCCGATCTCGACGCCCTTGTCTTTCCCCCCGAGTGGCGCGCTCTGTTTGCGCAGGCGGGCATTCGCCAGGACGAAATTGCAGACCCAGCGACGGCGATGTTCGTGGTCGACCTCGTCGGTCGCTCCGTCTGTGCGCCGTCCCCCATCGCTGCAGGCGAGGGCGCAGCGAAGGCTCCGAAAGCCCCAAAGAGCGTCGCGCGCGATGCCGGGCAAACCGACACCCCTCCCAAGCGCGCGCTGAGTTCAACTCTGCAGCAGGCAATTCGCATGGCCGGGGGTAAAGCCGAAGCCGCGAAAGGTGACGGCGTCTCGGCGTCGTCGTCGTCCCGTCCGCCCCGCGCGAGTGGTCAACCGCCGGTCTCGGGGACGCCGCCTGCGGTGCGGAAGGGGTCGGTGGGGGCGGCCGCCGCCGCGAATGCCCGCGTGGAGACGTTGTTGGACGAAATCAGCGCGGGAAAGCAGTCCCTTCGCCCAACATCAGGGCCCAAGTCCCGCCAACTTGCCGACTTGAAGGCGCTTCCCCCCGCGGCTGCGGCGGACCTCACGTCCATTCTCAAGGCTGCGTTTGAGAAGCGCCGCGGCGCAATACGCGAGTCGGAGCCGTCGCTGGCGTCGAGCGCGCCTGGGACAGCGTGGACGGCCGCGCTATAATTGTCTCGGTTGTAGAGTGTTGATTTATGTGTTTGTCAGTGGTGTGGAAAAATGGCGCGGTGTTTTGGCAACACCGCACCGTAAGTGCATTTGACCGGCCCTGACCCGGGGATAAAATATGTAAAACCATTGAGCAGACAAGAGGCCACCGGGCTGGGTGGAAGACGTAAAAATCCTGGAGCTTTCCACCGAACGCACACACACCTCCCGGCTCATGCATGGCATGTCTTTTAAACTCAGTTTAATTCCTAGGAAAAAGAACTACCTACTGTTTACTACGACTCACATCGTCAGTGGGGATTATTTTAGCAACTTCCACCAACTGCTGCTAGCACGTCCGCTCGATTGAATGAGTCATCCGTCCGACACCTTCGACCCCTCGCAAATGAAGTCGACCAGGCACACGAACGCACCTGCCTTCTATGCCGGCACACCTTTATTTACCTGCACTATTAATAATGCCATGAAATTTCAGGTTCCCTCTCCCATTCGTTGCAATGATTAAACCGACCACGCGCGAGTTTCCCATCTTCCGCAACCAGTGCGGACGATAGAATTTAATCACAGCCACCGCACGCGACGCCACGCATATAAACAACCTTACGCCAAGATGCAACGAAGGAGCATTACATAAAATCCCAGTCTTGTCGCCATTTCCGCGCCTCCCGCTCCTCCAACGACATCGGCATACCATAGCCGAACGGGGCGAAGTAGCAAAACGACGCGAACACGACGAGGCTAATCGCAGCCACAATCGCCACTCGTACTCGCAGGCGCGGCCACACGAGAAGGTGGTCGAGGAATGCGCCGATGCCCAGCAGCACAAAGAGGTGCGCGGGGAGGTAGTGGTGGAGGAAGAGCTGTCGCTCCATCGCAAAAAAGGGCGCGTAGTGGAGAAACCACCCTAGAGCGAGGAAATCCCCGACCAGCATGAACTTGCGCCGACCCTCTGCAAAGAGCGAAGAGAAAAACAAAAGTAAGAACAAGCTGCGTCGTCAAACTGGCAGATGTGTCTCTTCGCAACAACCAACAGGACAGGGAAAACAAAAAAAAAAAAACAAACTCACCCGGGTCAAAGTCGCGGCACCCGCGGCGCCACCGTATGAGATACGCAAATGCCATGACCCCATACAGGGCGCACGTGGGAATCGCGGCCCACCACACTATCGGATTGCCCAACAGGTAGACCTGCATGTTCTTGCCGGCGTTCTGCCAGTAGCTTATCCCGCGCGCCAAGTGCGGCCAGTCCTCCGGTTGGCTCGCAAACACGTGCTCGCCGCTGATGCGCTTGTTCGCATCCCACGCGATAAACTGGATGTCCCAAATGTCGCCGAGCCGCGTGAAAAAGTCGCTGCGGTCCTTCACGGCGGGTGTCGTCACGAATGTCTCGGCTGCATTGCGTCAGTGTCAGAAACAGTGCAGCATATATTATCGCTTCCATTAGCGTAAGACGCGAGCCTAAAAGCACGATGCCCACCTTTTGCGGCATTCGCCTCTTCGATCGTCCAGAGGGACTCCTTGTTGCCTAGGTCCCGCGAGCACGTGACCTCAAACTGGTAGAAGCCCCACTCCGGCAGGCGAGTCGACGATGCGGAGAGGGCGCACTCAGGCCGTCCTTCGCCGCCGCGGCGCACGAGCCGGACCACCGAGTTCGGCGTGAGCTGCCGCTGGCCGGAGTCACGTGCGAGCTTGTCCCGCGGGGTCGCGACGATCTGCAGCTCCCAAGGATGTCCGTCGCCGTCGTCGGCGCTGGCTTCGAAGAGGACTTGCGGGTCGCCGGGCGGGCTCACGGGCGGCGGGTACCCGTGTACATAGACGCCCCTTTCGGTCGCAACGTGCTCGAGGTACACTTGCGATCCAGAGTGCAGCACAATGTCCGAGGTGTTCGACATGGCCGGCGGACGCTTAATTAGCCACCAGTTGTTGTGGTCCTTGAAGCCGTACGCCGTCATTTGTTGCTGGCCACTGCCCGAGGGATAGAGATGCGAGTGCGAGTGAAGGTACGCGCTCGTCGTCGCGTGCTTGAGCGTCAACTGCGCGGGGACACGTCGGTGTCATAAAACGGCCGGAATTTCGACAGCACCAGCTCAGTGCAACTGACAGACGCATAGAGTTCAGACACACAAGCAAGGTACAGCAGTTGAAGGTCGGCACACACCTGCGAGCCATATGTAAGGGCGGTTGAGTTCGTGACGGTCGCGCCGCGAAGTCCCTGAACAAAGTCGGAGCTCATGAAGGCGTTGCCGGGTCCGCTTACGGTGAGGATTGAAAAGTGAATGTAGTAGAACAACACATAGCCCACGATGGGCACGATGATGAGGCAGAGCACTCGCGCGAAAAAGTGGAGCAGCTGCGCACGAATTGCACTTTGCGTCAGGATGGAAGTGGAGCACAGAAAACGCGTGCATCTACACGCACAAACGCACACACGCGCACACCCACCCACACCCACATCCAGACCCACACACCCACACACCAACACACACAGTGCACGCACGGACAGAGCAAAAACCCACCAAGTCCACGATCGATAGCTTGAGATCGCCGATGAGCCTCCAGATGTCCAGCACCGTGTGGACCCCAATCAGCGCAATAACAAAGAGACCGACCCACTTGACGCTCACCGCGCACGACAGCGACGCGCCCAGCAGGAACAGCCACAGCCACCACTGCCGCGTGAACGCCCGCGACCGAAGGTTGCAGAACACCGCCCAGCTACGACCGCACGGAATGGAACAACGTCAGGACACGTCCACACCCCTTTACATACCCCGTACAATTGAGCGCAGCATGGACGCACCAGTAAACGGACGTGGCGACAAAGAAGATGAGCATCGAGTCGAGGAGGATGAAGCGCGACTGCGTGACAAAGCTGTTCTCAAATAGCACGAGCATGCCCGCAATGATCGACCCCGTCATCGAAAAGCCCCACTCTGCGAGAGAAGAGGGCAGAGCGTCAGACGTGTGCGCAAATACACATTGCGCCAATACGAGCACAGAAGTCGTTCACAACACATAACAGAACACACAAGTGAACAACGAAAGCAAACAAACCAAAGGCGAAACACAGCAGGTACGCACCCATCATGGTCAGAAAGGAGAGGGGGACGACGAGCGCGTTGAGCAACGCCGGCACGGAGCGCATCGCGACATAGGGAACATCGCTACGGGCGAAAACACGAGGGGAGTTGATTAGTAGCGATAAACGAGACACGCGACAAGGCACGCAACACACTCACGTGTGCGCCTTGCTGTAGTCGAGCCCAATGTCCTTGAACGTGAACGACCCGTCGTACCCGCTCAGCCACGCAGGCAGCGCAACAAGCAGCTTTCCCAGCGGCGGATGCACGTCGAAAAAGTACGAGCGCTGTATGTACTTGCTCGCAAAGCCCCCAAAGTGCACCTCGTCAAACACGACCTGGTGCGGCTCCGAGATGCGATAGAAGCGCGTCGCCAGTCCCAACAGAAGAAAGACGAAGGCCACGAGGCGACGTCGCCTGCGCGGCGTGCGAAACAGCGCCTCCAAGATACCTCCGCGTCCCCGGAACGGCACGTCGTCTTCAGAGTCCAGCAGGGGCGGCGACACGCGCGACCTTCGCGGAGATGCCGTGCCATCGTCCGCGCGCTCCGACACACCCGTCGGCGTCGCAATGTGGCGCTTCGTCAACTCTTGGCCCGCGTGATGCGTGGCCGCCACGCGCTGACGCAGCTCCATCGTCTCACGCACGCGCACGCAACGCAGCAACAACGGCGCGCGCCCGTCCAAATCACGCTATTCGCACGCCATCTGCGCGGTCACGTGAGCTAAAACGCACACGGGCCCCTCGCTCCCCACGCAGGATGCCGGCGACGAAGCCCTTTTTGAGTTCGTCAACGACGCTTACGTAAGCCAACGCGCAGACGCAAACAAGTTTACATCGACCGAAAACCGATTCGACAGAGGCAGTTCGGCGCTAGAAGACCCTCTCAATCGACGCAAGCCACAAGGGTGTGCCGACAGCGAATGGCATACCGCGGAGAAGACCATGGAAACACATGCAGCAAATGTCCGACGATATAGGGCGTGCGCGTGCGTGTGTGTGTCTGGGTGCGCCGTGTGCGTCACGCGAGGGGGCGTTGTTGCTGCGCGGGAAATTCATAACACCCACTCAATCATCAAATCGTAAATGCATTCCTAACACCCACAGTACGTGGGGATCGTAGGCCTGCGAAACACCCACCTTGCAATGAACAGCTGTGTGCTACCGTTGTTACTGGCTGGAACGTGGAGCACCGGGATTTTTTGTTTTTTTTTTTTTTTTTTTTGCGGTCCTTTCCATCTTTGGTCCTTTCTCCTCCGGTGTAGTTTTATGTACCATGAATGCCCTTTGCCATGACGGAAGGAACGCCGAGTCAAGGTGACGTCGCCTATTAGTCCCATAAACAATCACGCACACGCGCACGCACGCAGTCGCGCAACGCAGCACACGCAAAACGCACACGCTCACACAAAGTCCCAATCCGGCCGCCACTTTCGGCTTGTGCTCTGCTCAGGCGGCAGAGGCGTTGCGTAACACAAGGGCGCGAAGTACCAGAACGACCAAAACACGCACAGCGTGATGGCCGCAAGGGCACCGACACGCAGGCGCATGCGCAGCCACCCGACGCAGTGGTCCAGAAACGCGCCGAGGCCGAGCAGAACAAAGAGGTGCGCGGGGAGATAGTGGTGAAGAAAGAGCTGTCGGTCCATCGCAAAAAAGGGTGCGTAGTGGAGAAACCATCCGACGGCGAGGAAATCCGCGATGAGAATGTACTTGCGACGGCCCTCTGCGTAGACACGGAGAACGTTTGGCTTTTGCACGCCATTGGGACAAACGAACCACACAGACGCACACATACACAGACACGCACGCACGCACGCACACACACACACACTCACACATACACACACACACACATGCTACACTGGCACATACAGACCCACAGACACAACTCACCGGCGTCAAAGTCCCGACACCCTCGGCGCCCACGAATGAGATACACAAAGCCGAGCACGGCGTAGATCACAAACGCGGGGCCCGCAGACCACCACACGATCGGATTGCCCATGAGATAGACCTGCGCGTGCTTGCCGTTGTTCTGCCAGTAGCTTATCCCGCGCTTCAGCCGGGGCCAGTCCTCGGGTCGGCTCGCAAACACGTGCTCCCCTTTGATGCGCTTGTTCGCATCCCACGCGATAAACTGAATGTCCCAAATGTCGCCGAGCCGCGTGAAGAACCCGCTGCGGTCCTTGTGGGCGGGCGTCGTCACGAACGTCTCGGCTGCGCGGGATGAACCATGCGATGCATTGTCAGAGAGGAATGGAGGCACACCGCACGACTACAAACACACCAACACACACCCTTCGCCGCGTTCGCCTCGTCCACGACCCACAGAGAGTCGTTCCCTTCGACGTCGGTGGAGCACGTGACCTCCTGTTGCGCAAAGCCCCAGTCCGGCAGGCGCGTCTGCGACGACGCAATTGCGCACTCGGCGGTGCCCGCGCCTCCCCGGTGGATAAAGCGCACCGTCGCGCCCAGCATCATTTCGAGGACGTCCGGACGCTTGCCGTGCCGCGTGGGCCCTGGTTTCACGATGCGTATCTCCCACGGGTGACCGTCGTCCTCGTTCGCGCTGACCTCGAAGAGGCGCTGAGGGTCGCCGGCTGGGCTCACGGGCGGGGGATACCCGTGCATGTAGACGCCCTTCTCCGTCGCCACGTGCTCGAGGTAGACGACGGAGCCGGTGCGGATGCCGCGGTCGGAGCTGTTCGTGCTCGCCGTCTGCGGGGTGCGCTTCAAGATCCACCAGTTGTTGTGGTCCTTGAAGCCGTACGCCGTCATTTGTTGCTGCCGACTGCCCGAGGGGTAGAGATGCGAGTGCGAGTGGAGATACGCGCTCGTCCCCACGTGCTTGAACGTCATCTGGAAAGGGGTTTGCAGTGATGAGACGAGCAATAGAACGCTCCGCCGCATATGAACGAGCGATGTCGATGCATAGCCAACAAACAACTCACGCACACACGCATACACACGCACACACGCACACACACACACACACACGCACACACACACACACACGCACACACACACACACACACACACACCAACACACATGCAGCCCACCTGCGATCCGAAGCCCAGGCCAGCGACGTCGGCCTTGATGACGCCCTGGAGTCCCTGAACAAAGTCGGAGCTCATGAAGGCGTTGCCGGGTCCGCTTACGGTGAGGATAGAAAAGTGAATGTAGTAGAACAGCACATAGCCCACGATGGGCACGATGATGAGGCAGAGCACTCGCGCGAAAAAGTGGAGCAGCTGCGCACGGATTGCACTTTGCGTCAGGATGGAAGTGGAGCACAGAGAACGCGTCCACGAACTTGCACTCGCACGCACGCACGCACACACACACACATACACACACAGCACACAAACGCACACGCACACGCACGCACGCACGCACGCAAGCACGCACACACACACACACACGCACACACACACGCACGCACACACACACACACACACACACACACAAACGCACGCACGCACATAGCAAAAACCCACCAAGTCCACGATCGATAGCTTGAGATCGCCGATGAGCCTCCAGATGTCCAGCACCGTGTGGACCCCAATCAGCGCAATAATAAAGAGACCGACCCACTTGACGCTCACCGCGCACGACAGCGACGCGCCCAGCAGGAACAGCCACAGCCACCACTGCCGCGTGAACGCCCGCGACCGCAGGTTGCAGAACACCGCCCAGCTACGACCGCACGGAATGGAACAACGTCAGGACACGTCCACACCCCTTTACATACCCCGTACAATTGAGCGCAGCATGGACGCACCAGTAAACGGACGTGGCGACAAAGAAGATGAGCATCGAGTCGAGGAGGATGAAGCGCGACTGCGTGACAAAGCTGTTCTCAAACAGCACGAGCATGCCCGCTATGATCGACCCCGTCATCGAGAAGCCCCACTCTGCGCAAGGTGAGATTTGCGATTAGCCGCGACCAGACACACATAGCGCGTCAATGGCGAACACGAAAGGAAGACGCCCATACAAACGGACAAAATAACAGTAATTAAAATTCAAAATCAGTCGCTGCAATTACGCTGCGCGCGCACCTGTCATCGTGAGGAAGGAGAGGGGGACGACGAGCGCGTTGAGCAACGCCGGCACGGAGCGCATCGCAACATATGGCACGTCCCTGCGTTCGCAAAAGAGGTAAGTGCGAGTGACAAGTACTCGTGGTCGATCTAAAGGCACACATGCACACAGCGGCGAGACACTCACGTGTGCGCCTTGCTGTAGTCGAGCCCAATGTCCTTGAACGTGAACGACCCGTCGTACCCGCTCAGCCACGCAGGCAGCGCAACAAGCAGCTTTCCCAGCGGCGGATGCACGTCGAAAAAGTACGAGCGCTGTATGTACTTGCTCGCAAAGCCCCCAAAGTGCACCTCGTCAAACACGACCTGGTGCGGCTCCGAGATGCGATAGAAGCGCGTCGCCAGTCCCAACAGAAGAAAGACGATGGTGACGAACACGCGACGGCTTCGGGGCGTGCGAAAGAGGGCCTCGAGATAGCGCCCGTGTCCGCGAAAGAGCGCGTCGTCGGCATCGAACAGCGGCCGCGGCAGATGGGCAGCCTTTGCCTCTGTTGGTGACACCGGCTCCTCCACCCCCTCGCCAGGCGCGCCCACTATGTACACATGGTCGTCGTAGGTTGCCGAGGGGGGCGACGCCGCAGAGGCCGGCGTGCCCATGAACGTGCGCTGTCGCAGCTCCATGGTGCACCGACGCGCGACCGCGTGGCGCAGGAGTGCGTCGTGGAAGATCTCACGGAGCCTCCATGAAAGCAGTGAAACGCACGGATTAAAACGCGAAGGGCTTCAAACTGGGCAATATCCGCCCTCGCTGCAAGGCTTTCGTGAGGTCCGATGTGTACGTGTGTGATTGCGTGGTCGTAAGAAGAGAAGATGACTTTCATGGGGCTACGTACACTCGTCACGCGCCCACCTGATTGCCTGCTTATGGGCAACGTAATGGGTCTATTAAGCAGTCTCATGTGATGAGTAATAGATAACAGGTGAAAATCTTGAAATTATCCGAGAAGATGGCCTATATGTAAAGACATATAAATCTATTTATTATAAACAATTTAGTTTTCTATTGCCGAGCATTAATGTGAAGCCTATCCGAAAATGTGCCACATTTTGCATGGAATTTTCAATTTCTTTGTCACACAAGAGTTCCTACTCGAGTTCACAGAGGACGTGAAACTTTGAGCGACGGAGAAAGCACACACAAACGAAGCGGTGTTGTCGCTGCAGTGCGTGCGCGTCGCTTTTCCTTTGCGCGTGTTCTTGAATATGGCGGACAAGGGCGATCAGGGCGGTGATGCGGCGCTCGACACCAAGAACGCAGAGGACCTCGCCCTCTTCGTGCAGACACTGCTGAACGACATGGTGCGTTCTGCGTCTTCGTCTCTGGGATTGAAGCGCGCACCTTAAGTTATTTGTTTCAAGAGCACACAGTGGTCGTATTGGTCGTGTGGGTGCGAGTCTCGCGTTGCCGTGCTATAGGACCTCTTGCGGACATCGTATGTGCTCTCATCGAATTTATTGTGTTTACATTTAAAGAATTTACAGTGTTTGCTATCAATCGAATTTGCGGTGTGTTATTTTCTTATGTCGTGCCTTGCGTCTGTTTGCCCCTTACAGCAAGACAAGTTCAAGAAGATGTCGGACCAAATCACAACAAAGAATATCCGCCACTGTATTCACACGCAGCTGTCTAGCCCGTGTGTGCCGTCCACGTGTTGTTGCAGCTACATGCCGCAGCCGTTGCCATGGGTCCTTAACCGCGCGTGCACTCGACGACATGGGCGGTCGCATCACCGAGCTCGAGAAGGCCATCAGCACAATAATGGCGCAGGCGGGCGTGGAAGAGGGCGAGGCCGGTGGGAAGTCAAAGTAGATGCCTGCGCCGCCGCGTTCGTTCCCCGCGTTGCGCTGCGCTTGCAAAGCGTCCGTCTGCTGTTGCGTCGCCGCGTCTTGACTGTTGAATAGAGATCGCACCCACACGTGCCGTCCCTTAGTCGCGGGGCGTCGGGTCGCTCTCAAATGGAAGAGGGGAGCGAGTTCACTGCGGCTGCGGCAGACCGCCGACAATCTTGCGGATGATTCGGCGCGCGAGGTCGATTGGCGAGTCGATGTGACTGTGGTGATGGTGGTGGTGCGCATGCGCGTGGATTCCACCGGGCGTCTTGGCGTTGAGGGCGGGCGACGCCACCGACGGCGACATCTGCACGCCGGTCATATCGCCGCTGATGGGAGGGACGGTCGCGGACGAGAGGAGCGAGTCGGACTTGGGACGCGTTCCTGGACCCACCGACAGAAGTGAGTCTGCTTTGGGTCGCGTGACGGGCGTCTTGGCGGGTGCGTCGGGTGCTGCGGAGCGTTGCGCGTGGACGGCCTGCGCAATCGCCTCTGCGACCCACGGCTTGAGGACGATGCGGTGGCTGAAGACCGTTTCCGCGGCGGCCGCCACGTGACGCGGGTGGACGAACGTGTCGCCGTTGATGAGTGCGATGATCCTGCGCGATTGGGGGGTGGGGAGGGGGGTTGGAGAGTTGCGCACAGCACCGGACTCACACACGACGCACATAATATGTGCCGTATGTTGGCAACGACACAGTGTGAGGCGCACGCATGCAGTCGATACATCCGCACACTAGCCAGACTTGAGGCCTTGCGAGAATCGCTAGTTGTTGCGCACCTTGCCATGGAAAGAAGGTGCAGTCCGGACAATCGCGCGGCGACACCGCCGGCGACGGCCTTGTGGTTGCGCAGGACCACGACAATGTCTCGCGCATATCGCTCGACCAGTGTGCTCACGTGCACTTGGAGGCACGCCTCGCGCGCGCACGCAATAACCTGCATCCACTCAAGCAATTAGAACACACACACACACACACACACACACACGCACCCACACACACACGCACCCACACACACGCACACACACGCACACACACACACACACACACACACGCCGCTTCTGTGAGAGGTGAGCGTGTGTCACTCCTGCGGCTCAAGATCAACCCACGTGCACAGGGAGAACGGGCTCTGGTTGGGCAATCAAGGGCGGACGTGCAATCGATGCGCTAGCACGCACGCTCGCGACGACGCGGTCCAACTGCACAAAGTTTTGCCACAATCGTAAGCAACCAAAAACAAACTCTCCGTTCAGCAATAGCGGTCCTAGAACACATAACGTATGGGAGTGCGAACAGGCCGACAGGCGTGCAATGAACGCGTGCGTGGGCGGACCGTCCTCCCCACCAGCACTTGCGGAAGGCTGTTGTGGTCTTCGGCCACGATGAGAACGATGGCAAAGTTGCGCGGGAGAGGGCACATGCCGCCGTCAAACGGAAGTTCCTCGCGGACGATCGACTGCGACAAACATGAGCCGAAAACAATTAACAACACAAGCGACATTGAATTCAGAGACAGACTGCCGACACCATGAGCGAGTCGCGCGCTTAGCAATAGAACAGACGAACGACAGTGCCCTTCCACAACAATAAAGTGGGACAAGCCCAATCGCACCTCGGCGAGCTCCAGCGCAACGTTCGAATCTGCCTTCGAGAGGCGGTTGATCACGCACACGTCCGCAACAGAGAAGCGGTCATCCACGAGGCCCTGCCGCGCCTCCGAGCGTCGCTGCTGCGAGAGCCCGTGCGCCAAGTTGCCGTCAGAGTGCGCGCGGCGGAGGGTCACGTGGGGCATCACGACCATCTCAAACGACGTCGCCCTCCTCATCGAGTGCCGGCGAAAGGTCTCGGGAGGCTCTTCTTCGGTGTTTTCGCTCAGGTACTTGAAGTGGACGGAGTCGTCTCGCTTCGCACGGCGAGTGTGGCTGGGAGCGTGCAGCCCAAAGGGGTCGGACACGCGGAACACGGCGCTCGCACGCGACGCGCGTATTTTCGTGGACCGCACCACCATCGACGCGAAGAGATCCGGCGCTGTCGTCTCTGCGGAGCACGTGATCTCCGCGTACGAGAGGCCCATGATGGCCGTGGTCGCCTGCGAGAGCGCGCACACACAAAACACGCACGCGCACACCGGAAGAGTACGTTAGCCACGACGGTCTCTTCAATGCCCCCTCTGTTCAGCACAATAAACCCACCGTTTCGACAACTTTTGCAACGTCCAGACCCAAGCGCATCGAGTTGACTTCGATGATCGCCACACCCGCCTCGCTCAGAAGCGCGTGCACGACGGCGCGGAACACATGACGCGGAATGTTGTACCCGTGGTGTTGCGCAAACAGGACGAGCCGGCGCTCAAGCCAGCCGGGGTTGAACTGCGGGCCCGTCGTGCGGTCGACAGGAGCGACGGACGCCTGCGATCCATGGAGGTGCAGGTGGGAGAGGGGAAGGACGATGCGGGACGCTTCGTTTGGCGAGTGCACGTCAAACGTGTTGCGGAACGAGTCGAGGTTCATGAAGCTGCTCGTGTCGCGCCCAAACAGCACGCTATCCCGCGCCAGGGACTTGCGCCCCGGCTCGTGCATCTTCGCTGGCCACTACTGTCGAGCACCGACAGCACCACAATTTCAGTATTTTTTGTATACAGTGGCGCAACAAAACTGTTTCACCTATTCAAAACTGACGGTGCAGGCTACGGTGGGGGTTTCACGAGTAACGCAGCTGTTACAATGCGATTCATTGTGTCACACACCAGGACTGACATTCTTAGTAGAAGAAGTCGTACACTTGTACGACGGATATGCGCCCAGAATGCCGCGAGAACACGCGAAGGGCCTCGAGCAGGGGCGGCACTTGCACACACACGCTCACGTGACGGCCGAGCGACCCGGACTCGCCGAACGGGGGGGATTCGTACGCAAGATCTCGCAGCCGTGTGGCGTGCGACCGCGGGCACCCTAATTAGGAACCTACCGGCTCAGTACTTCCAATGAAGTGCCCCAAACTGTTTTCGAGAGCTGAGAAAAACAACATTTTCCGTCAGCCTACGCACATCGCTCAAATACTGCGCTAACAAGCGACGCCGACTGGTCAGGAGAGGCCAGCGCTTTGACGTTCAGTGCATGCACCTATTTCACGCTCACGAGTTGGCGGCAGCAATGGCATCTCGCTGCGCGCCAACGAGCCACCCGCAACTGATGAGACTGTCGAGGTCGGCGTAACGATTCCAGCTGGCCGTTTCCTTACGCAGGGCAGGCGCACCGGCTTGGGAAGTGGCGAGGACAAAAACCACGCGGACGTCATCACGAGGCTTCCGGTCCGCGCCCAAAACGACGATGTCTGCGTCGACATTCGTGTTGCGCACCTCCAAGTCCTCATGCTTGACGCCCAGAACTTTGGCGATGGCGCCACACACGACTGTGCGCTTGCGCTCGTCCGAATCTTTGGAGTCGAGCCTGTAGTTGACCCGCGACACGGTGGCGTCGATGAACACGAAGAGCGTCGGATCGTTTTCCTTCTCGACTTCCACCTTGAAGACATAGTCGAACCCGGGCGGGCCGTTGCCCGTAAACGACGCAAAACAGCGTGCACCGAGCGGAAACTCGGCGCCCTCATTCATCAGGCCTTCAAACGACGTGTGCACGTGCTCATCGCAACGCAGCACGAGCATCTCGCCGTCGCTGGGCGCAGCTGGCGTCGGCTTCACGCGGCACACCTTCAGCATATGCACGTGGTCCTCACGTGTGAGAATCGTGAACCGCAGCAAGTTCTGTAAAGCATAACCGCGCTCGACATCGTTCTTGCTCGCGAGCGTTGCGACAGCCACCGCAATCTTCGCCCCGATCGAGCCCTTAGCCCACGCCATCCACCACTCAAGGAGGACCGCCTCGGCGACGGGGTTGAGCGGGGCACAGTCGAAGACAATGCGCTTATCCGGCAACAACGACTCTGCTGCGTAGACGAGCGATGTGCGGAGAAGTATGTTACTCCAAGTAACTCTCTTCTTGCCACCGAAGAAGATGCCGAAGAAGATGGACGTGCATGCCTCGCCTAGCGTGTTGAGATCGGAAGCGTTCGCCGTTCCAGCGAAGTCGTTGCAGCGCCTTATCATCTCCGTCCTCTCTTCGTCGAAAGCCGATCCCCACGTGCCAGTGTTCCCGATAGCACGCGCGATGCGCACGAGCGCACGAGGGACGCTTCCCGTCCACGACACATTGCTCAGAAGCCGGACGCCACGCTTCGTGTCCAGCGACGCCAGAACGCAACCGCCCACGGGCGTCCGCAGCCAACGAACGAGCTCAATGGCGCTCAGAGGGGTCACGTGATGAACGTACTGCTGGTAACCCGCGCCCACTTGTCCATGTAGCTGTGAAGCGGCGTGCCCGGCAACCGGCGGGAAGATCCGACAGGAAGGAAGTCGGGACGGCACTGGAAGGCCCCCGCGAGCACGTGTATGAGACCCGACTTTCCCACGCCGGGTGGGCCCGAGAGCACGACGCCGGGGTGCGCAGCCGGTGGCTCGATCCCCTCTCGATCTCCCGACGGAGCACCAGCAGCAACTCGCGGTGCGCGAAGCTGGCCCCTGCTTCGTCATCGAACCAGTCCTTGGGGACAGGGCCCTCCATTGGCCACGGCTTGAAAACGCCCGCGGACGCATTCACCGCCGAAGCGTAGAGACCCTCGATCCCTGCGTCCATCGACGCGACTTGCGTGGGGGGGGCACGAGCGCTTGGCGGGCGCGTCCGACTCCGATGCAGAGGCTTCGCGCTTAGCTCTCTTATCCATCGTTGCGCAGCGTCCGCGTGAGTGGCGTCTGAAGAGAGAGCGACGCATTGCCTTTAGGACAGCGCCAAGTAAGGTGGTTCCGAGTCACGTGGTCGTCACGTGCATCTTGGGAACGCACAGTAACCAATCTCTCACCCCTTGCGGATCAATCGCTGCTTGACCTTGCCATGTCCTCCAGGCAAGTGGCACAGGCGCTGCCATACATCGAGCGCCCCATTAACGAGACGAGTTTTCCGTCATTGGGTTAGGTCAGGCGTCAGTGAGCGCCATGGGTAACTGAAGAGCAGCCCCTAGGTGACTGAAGGTTGACGTTTCACCTGATCGAAACTGACGGTGCAGGCCACAGTTGGGGTTTCACGAGTAACGCAGCTGTTCAGACAATGCGATTCATTGTGCCACACCCCAGGACTGACATTCTTAGTTGAAGAAGTCGTACACTTGTGCGACGGATATGCGCCCAGAATGCCGCGAGAACACGCGAAGGGCCTCGAGCAGGTGCGGCACTTGCACACACACGCTCACGTGGCGGCCGAGCGACCCGGACTCGCCGAACGTGGGATACTCGTACGCAAACTTGATCTCGCAGCCGTGCGGCATGCGACCTCCCAACGTGCGCAACAAGCTCGACGTTATGGCGGCCTCGCGATCGCCGGGCGCCGTCGACGGACCGCCGGAAGCCATGCTGCTGTCGGTGCCGTCCTCTTCGCCGTCGAGTATCTTGAGGCGTACCTGGACCTCCTTGCGCTGCGATATCTCCAGAACGCACGCAAACGGGAGAGAGACGGCGATCGTGAGCAGAACTTCCGTGAGCGGCTTGAACGTCGGCACGGCAAGAACGTAGAGGCCGTCGACCACCTTCATGGCGGATCGAATGCGGGGGTCTATTGCCGTCCAGTCCACGGGCGTGTCGTCGGGCGTCGCGACGACGAGCTCTTCAATCATCCGCGTGTCGTCGTATTGCGCGCCGCCCACACTCAACGCGGGGAGTGCCAGCGCCTGCAGCTGTGCAAAGACGGCGCCCATGACGAGGCCCGGCACGAAATCGACGGCAAAGGCCTGGCTGAGCACGGCCGCCTTCCACCCCCACCTGTCCGCGACCACGCGCACCTCGCGCCACAGCACGTCAAAATACAGGGAGAGAAAGCGGCCAAAGGGAAAGCGGTACCAGGGAGTCCGTTCCATTCCGTTCGCAAACGCCTGCATCATCTCCACCTGCATCCACTCGCTCAGCTTGAACCACGTCCAGTGGCCCTCCCCCGCGCCACCGTGCAGCGGACGGGTCAGCCCCGCGCTCGCAAGCAGGCAGCAAATGCGCAGGGCCTCTTCCTCTCCAAGTGCCGCGTCGCCACCCGTGGCGCGATACCGCACGACGAAGCGTCGCGTGCGCCACGTGAGCATTCCAAAGACAGCGCCAACGACAGACCACTGTAGCACGCCCTCGGCGTAAAGGTCCGCAGTGATGTCGCGCCCGCGCAGCCGTAACTGCCCGTTGCGAAAGTAGAGGCGCCGCACGGCCGCTGTCGCGTCCACGCCGTCGTACCTTGCCTCCACCACCTCGCTCACGTTGGGCACGTCGTACAGATCCCCTTCGTCCATCCGCACGCACGCAACTTGGCCGGCGTTGAGATCCGCGAGGGCAGACCGAATTGCGAGCAGTTCGCGCTGCGAGACGGTGGGAAACGCGCTCTCGTCGTCGTCGCCGCCAACCTCGTGCGCCCTGCTCGACCTCCTCGACTGCGCCGCCGCCCACAACGACGCGACCTCGGGGTGCCCGACGAGACGCAACTGCCACGTGACGGCAGCGCTGAGCCGCACTTTGGGGCATCCAAGCACCGCCATGGCCGCGTCGTGCCATGCGTTCCCTTCCGCCAGCACACTCGCGAGCGTCAACGGGACCACACCGCCCGGCACTTTGAGGCGTGCAAGAGCCGCCTTCAATTCCTCCCACGCGTTCGCATCTAAGTTGAGAGAGAGCCACTCGGCGCAGCGCTCGAGGCGCCCACCCTCCGGGATTTGCTGTAGGGCCATCGCGGCGTACCGACTTCCCAGCGCAGAGAGCCCGAAGCGATCCAGCGCGTCAGGGTCGCACAGGTCCGGTTGCGCTTCCAAAAGGGCGCGGAGTTCGGCCGCAACGTCCTCCGCACGCACGGCGCTGAGCCCCTCGGCGGTCACGTGGCACACGGGCGCGACCACGGCGGGTGGCTGCATGGTAAAGGCCGACTCGAGCTTCTTGAGCAGGGCGCAGGCGGCGAGTTCGGTGGCGGACGCACGGTTCGTTGCGGCCTTCCGCTTGAGGCACTCGAGGGCGAGGAAGACCTCGTGTGGGATGAGCTCGGGGACGTCGTCGCGCAGTTCCACGCACGCCAAATGCGCCTTTGTGCGCTCCAGCAGGACGGCGGCCGACGCGACGACGCCGTCAATGGGGCCGTCGAGTATGGACGCGTGGCCTGGCATTGCCGACGCCGCAAGGGCCTTTACATGCGCCGCGAGTGCGGGAAGTGCAGAGAGCACGCCATCCACAATGCCGGTCGCGGCTGCGTGCACGACACCGGGCACCTCGTTCAGCGCTGCGACGACGCGGGGGAGTGCAATGGGAGGCGCATATGCCGCTGTAGACAGGCGGCCCGAAGGCGACGCCGCAACGGCAGCGGACGAGGCGGCGTGTGACGGCCACAGAGGGGGCTTGAAGAAGCACATCATCTCGTCCCACGTGGGATCCCCGGGCTGCATCTCGTAAAGCAGCGTGTCGCACAGGCCGGCGGCTTCGACGATGCGGCGCCACTCGAGAAGAGGGCGGAAGGCGCGCCGTTCGCCCTTTTCCGACGTAAAGTCGACACCCGTGACGGCGTTGAACACCATGTGTGCGACGTCCAGCATGGCTGCAATGTCCGGGTGACGCGCCGTTGGGTCGCAGTCGTGCTCGCGGACGATGAGGAGGCCGCCGGGACGCAGCACGCGGCGCACGTCGCGGAGGAACGGGAGCAGCTGTTCCTGTGGCATGTGGTGCAGTCCCTGGTTGATCGTCACGAGGTCGAACGAGTCGGCGGCGAGGGAGGGGAAGCCGGCGGCCACGTGCTCGTAATCGATGAACACAAAGCGGTCGGGCGGGTCCAGTCGCCCGCGCTCAACCACGGCGGCCATATCCGTGTCGTCGCAAGCGTCGTGCGCGCACACGCACTCGCCCCGCATTCCGAGGGCCTTGCGGAGCGGCTCGACCATCTTGCCGTGGTCTCCGATGCTGAGGTAGTCGTTAACGGCGCCCGTTTTGCCCAGGTGCCCCAGAATTGACATTGTCTCTCTCAACAGCTCGGCCTTCTGATCACGCAGCTGAAAGAGCCCGCGAAGACCCTTGGCGGCACCCGCGAGAACGCCCGAGGACTCGCTCGCCAGCGCGTGCTGAAGTGCCGCGTAGATGGCATCGTCGTCGGAGTGCTTTGGGTTCCACGCGCACCGCGCCACCCGTCGCGAGAGGCGCACTGGGTCTTCCACGTTGAATACGGCCGTGAGAAACTCGTCGGTGAACTGGCGCCACAAGTCAGCGCTGCCCATGACGCGACGGAAGGAGTCGGTGCGCCGCTGTGGCACGACGGCGACAGAGTTCAGAGAGGGGTCGAGACGAGGTACAATGGGACGGTCGAGCACGAGCCGCTCGTTCGGCGTCGCCACTTGTATGCGCGACGATGACGGGCCGTAACGTTTGCGCCACAGGCTGTCGAAGACACCTCGGGGATCGTGCGCCTCCTTCTTTGCCCAGAACGCCTCGATGCCGGGGTAAGCGGCGCGCAGGTCTTCGTTGCCATAGTGATGCCTGTACGGGAGGTAAAACGTGCCACCGAGGCCAAGCGTGACGCTAGTAAGCCGCCGGTGGATATCGTGAAGCGCCGCGTCGCCGGCGTCGGTCCGAGGAATGCGAAAATAGAGAACGAAGGCAAACATTCCCTCGGCGTCTTTCGCGTACGGAAGCGCCGTGTCGACGTCCTGCCGCACAAAGCGTATCGTGACGTTGAGGAGGGTGCAGCGCCTGTGCGGCTGACCGTCGGCCTCCACGAGAATGGGACGCGCGGCGAAGAGCCACGCCGCAAAGTGGGAGCGCGGCACAAAGAACTCCTGGAGAACGAACGTGTCGTCGGTGCGCAGCAGCGGCTCAAAGAGGCGGGCGAGGGGCTCGGCAGACTCGAACATGAGCAAATTCCGCTGCTGTTCGTCGGCGTCGTTCCAGTCCAGCGCGACGCCAAACCTGTTCTCCAGCGCAAACCGCAGCTCCTTGAACGTGGGCGCGAGCCACTTGAATAGGAGGCGGCGTGCGCCCGCCATCTCGCGCGGCCTGTGTGGCAGCGAAGACACCGTCCCCAGTCCCTTTGGTGTGCAGCAACGGAAGAGAAAGAGGGTGATGTTGGTCGTGTCGGAAAGATCGAGGCGCGCCAGCTTGATGGCGACGTCGTCGGCTTCCAGCGCGGCGGAAAACACGTCGGGGAACTCTTGGACAGTGAGGCGGAGCGTGTGCACGAGCAAAGTGCAGTTCTCATCCACGCGCATCGTTGCCTCGGTAATGATCCCAAACATGCCGTAGCCGCCAATCGCAAGGGCAAACAACTCGCGGCTCTCGTCGCTGGGCCCGTCGCGCGCGCACACGACGACGCTGCCGTCGGCCTTGACGAGGCGAAAGGACACGACGCTCTCGGCGATGCAGTGGTCCGTCGTGATCCCATGCGCGTTGACGGCCAGAGTGCCACCCACAGAGAAGCTCGCATACGACTGCATCGTGCGTGGGGACATTCCGTGCGCGTTCAGCACGCGAATAACGTCGCACCACAGCGCCCCCGTCTGCGCCTTCACCAGTCTCGACGCAGGGTCGTACACGACACGCGCGAGACGCACGGTGTCAATCACGATGGCACCGTCCGCAATCGAGTGGCCTCCCATGCTGTGCTGGGTGCCGCGCACACAGATGCATCGTCCTGTCTTTTCGGCTAGTGCCACGAGCGCCCGAACGTCGTCCTCTGTGCGTGGTTCAAAAACGCCTCCCACAACACGCATGTTCAAGCGCGACACATCATCAACGACCGGCGCTCCGAGTCCCCGCGGCGGCAGTGGGTCGGGCCAAGCGGGCGCGTCCTGCAGCGCGCTCGGAAGTTCGCCACAGACGTCGTTAACGCCGGTAGCCATTTTTCGATGTTACGATTAACACGCCCAGGACAGTGAAGCGCCTTTCTCAAAGAAGTGGGGACGGCAGTGTGTGGATGAGTGCATGTGTGCATGTGTGTGTGCGTAAGAGTAGCTTCTTCACGTTTGCCGAAGGAAAAGGTGCAAGGCGGAACGAAGTTGTTATTCCCATCCGATACGCACGCGCCGCATACGAATAAGAATTAAAGTCGGGCCGCGTTGAGAATAACACTTTTTACGATTTTACGTTTTGATTCGTATCTCCATTAATATTGCATATATTCGTACCAAACAAAGTGCAGCCAGTAGCCCGTGAGTTG
>CALSCQ010003013.1:0-54081 GCA_943704525.1 Pigoraptor vietnamica | reverse complement strand
AATGACGGAGGTGATGGATCTATTGACCAGTTGGAGACGAATGACGGAGGTGATGGATCTATTGACCAGTTGGAGACGAATGACGGAGGTGATGGATCTATTGACCAGTTGGAGACGAATGACGGAGGTGATGGATCTATTGACCAGTTGGAGAGACGAATGACGGAGGTGATGGATCTATTGACCAGTTGGAGACGAATGACGGAGGTGATGGATCTATTGACCAGTTGGAGAGACGAATGACGGAGGTGATGGATCGTATGGACCAGTTGGAGAGGCGAGTGGTCGTGCTCGAGACGAGCAACAGAGCGCTCACGGAGAGCAGCAGAGCGCTCGACGAACGTGTCTACGCCCTGGAGGGCGAAAACGAGGGTCTCTACAAAGAGCGCGCCGACGACGCGCGGGTGCTCGCAACGGTCGAAGCGTTCAATAAGGCAATGGATGTGGTCGTGAGGAGACGCACTGCGGGCAGCTATCGAAGCTTCAAGCACCTTCGCGGCCACGCGCACGTGGCAACTGCTGCCGCTGAGGACCACAGCGCCTGTGCGTTCTGCACTCTCTTCAATGACTTTGACAATTGCCTTCTGCGGCGAGACGGGCATGTCGTCGCAGGTCCACGCGGCCTTGCGAAGCATTGAGGATTACGTGCGAGGGCCGCTTGCGCACCCGCCGCGCCGTCAGTTGCGGGCAGCAATAGAGGCGTACGACTTTGACACCCTTCCGGCGAGCGAGCGGGACGCGGTGCGTGACGGTTTACTCGAGGCATTGGACAACCTGAGACTATGAGCAATACACGAGAGACGCATTTAGACGGTTTCAACACTTCTCGCTTGCGCTGTGACTAAGAGTGAGACCGTCAGTGCGTTCGTACAACCCGTGCAAGCGCTCAAAACTTTTGTGCGCACATCTGACACACGAATGACGCTGTCCTGCAACCGAGGCGAAAAGCATGGTCCTCTCATGTGTGTGTTCTGCTCACATGAGCGAATATTCCCTCCGGCATCCTTTTTCCCCCAGGCGGCCAAGCACATGCCCGGCAGCAGGTTGGCCGGGCTTCCCCATTACCCCCTACCCTGGCTTCTGCGTCAAGACGCACACTGGCGACGGGTGGAGAAGGTGTTTGTGAATATGTGCCACAACGAAAAGGTCCTTGCGCCCGGTCAAGGATGACAGACGACGAACTGCGCGCGGCAATCGGAGGGAGACTGACGAGGCAATCGGAGGGCGACTGACGACCTGACGGCAAACCCGAACGCTTCTTGGCTCTGCGCGGTCACCAGCGGCTGTGCACACGCAGCCGAGCAGGCAGGCAACGTGAGCAGGTTGCCAGGTCGTACTGGATGTGGCAGAAACTCGGCTAGCCAAAATCAGCCGACATGTTACCCCCACCGTCACTGCCCACAACATGGTCAGCGTGCAGGCTGTTGACACACCCTAACACACTCGCACTCGAGATGCACTGCTCTTTTGCGTAAACGGGGACGGTGTGAGCCTGTCTTATCCACCCGGCGCGTACGCTGAAGATGGACCGGCGCACGGCCCTTTGCAAGCAGGACAGCGCGACGCGGCATCCGCCCGTGCGGAGTAGTGCGGCCGCCTTGCGCCGGGTGAGCGTGCAACCCACCTTTTACAAAAAAGAGCTGCCGTACCCCGCCATCGAGTTCTCGTCGCCCAAAGGAAAGGTGAGGAGAGAGAGTCGCCTGGCGTACACTGGCGACCGTCGTGCTTACTTCGCTTGCTGTGCGGGCCGATTTCAGACACTCTTTCGCGAGGCGCTGGAAGGAGGCACTCTCGAGGGGTTTTTCCGCGTCATCGAGCAGTTTCAGACGCAGTGCGAAACTGCTTTTTGCGGCCTTGCGACGCTCTCCATTATTCTAAACGCGCTGGCCATTGACCCGGGGCGCCTGTGGAAGGGTGTGTGTGCGAAGGGTTAGCAGAGCGGCACCAGCGCACTTCTTAAGCACTTCTACAATCTGTTTCCATCGTCAGGTTCTGAGTTTGTATTCTCTCCCTATTCTCTCCCTCCCACGCAGGCCCTTGGCGGTGGTTTGACGAGTCGTTGCTGGACTGCTGCGAGCCTCTCGAGGTCGTGCGGGAGAAGGGCATCACCCTGCCGAAGTTCGCGTGCCTCGCGCGCTGCAACGGCGCCAAGGCACGCCTCATATATGCCTCGGACGTCACCCTGGAGCAGGTGCGCGCCGACATCCAGCGCTACGCCCGCGGCGAGGACAGCGTGCAGATAGCGGCCGCCTACTCACGCCCTGCGCTCGGCCAGACGGGCACCGGCCACTTCAGCCCCATTGGCGGCTACCACGCGCCGTCGGACCGCGTGCTGATCCTGGACGTCGCGCGCTTCAAGTACCCGCCGCACTGGGTGCCGCTGAAGACGTTCTACGAGGCCATGCGCGCCACCGACCCGGAAACCAACCGCAGCCGCGGATATGTCGTGCTGTCCGCCCGCGAGGCGCGCCCCGGCTGCCTCTTCACCGTCTCGTGCCAGGCGCCCACGTGGTACGGCATGGCACGATACACCTCGGCGCAGTTTGGCACGGCCGCGTGGGGCGCGGGGCTGCGGCCACCGGCAGAAAAGTGGCCGCCGGGCGCCCCGGGGGTCGTCGCCGCCTTCATAGCCGGCCTGTCGCGAGACGCGTGCCAGTTTGTGTCGGCGCACGAGGTCACCGACCAGAACGAAGCGGCCGCGGCGCAGCTGATCGAGGACATCCGCGCGTGCGAGATGTACGATTTCGTGCTTGCGGCGACCGGCGACCTCACGGAGCAGGACCCGTGCCCGTCGTCGTCCGCGGCACAGGACGCGTGCGATGCGGCCGTAGGGGTACAGGTGGTGATGACCCTTGTGTGCCTTCTCGTGCCGCCGGCCACGTGGGCGCGCGCAGCCCCCCTCGTGCTGAGCGAGGGCGCCGAGGAAGCTGCGGCCGCCCTTTCGCGCGCATCGGATGTGCAGTCGCTGGTCGGTCTGGCGGTGGCGGAGGTGCGGCACCTGCGTGGACAGGTCGCCGAGCTTGTGTGCACGGACGAGCGGTGCGCCTCCGGTCACGTGTGCACCGGGGAGAACTGCTGCTGACCCGTCAGTCGCAGCCGTCGCGCACAATCCACACTACCCGGCCCCGTCGCGCCGCTCGCACACCAACTGCGCCGCACGTTCTTGTAGCACGTCCGGCCCCATGTTTGCATAAAATCCGTAGCGAGCGCGCATCTGTGCCACTGCATCGCCGCTTGCACCCGTCTTCTTGCGCGAGTTCCAGTGCACAATCGACGCCCGCCGGAGCGCCACGGCGTCCGTCTCGTTGGCCGCGCGGCCGAGACACCGCCACGGGTCCGCGTTGTCACCCAGCTGCAGGTTCCACTCGCACGGCAAGCGCCGCACAATGTCGCGGAGGCGCGGCGCCCCCGGGCCCACGCCGCGGACGTCCGACGCGATCATGGCGTTGACGATGTCCTGGTCGGCCAGCTGCGCTGCATAGAGACGCGGCTCGTCCGGCCAAACCCGCCGCCGCTGCGCAAGCTGACGCTCGGCCTCCGCGTGCCACATTTCGGTCCAGTGAATGCGACGCAGACAATCGAGGTCGACGACGGACACGCCCGTGTTGAGCCCGCGCCCGAGTGCAGGCCACGGGAAGCGCACAACGGGAAGTGTGCCCAGATACCTGCGGACCAACGAGCGTGAGCAGCATACAGACAGGCTCCATGCCAGGCCATCACTACACTGAGCGTCCCAGCGCACAGCACACCCAGCAGCCCTCACCAGTCGCTGAGGTTGTCGGCCATGGCAATGCACGGCGGCGGCTGCGCGGCTGCGTCGAGTGAGTCGTACAGCGCGCCGATGTCCGCGAGCACGAGAAGGTCCGTGTCCAGCACCACCCCCCGCCGCACGTCCGCCGGCAAGATCTCGTGAATGACCAGTTTCAGCAGCCCGTTGCGCCCGGAATAGTGCACATTTGGCACCCACTCGACGCGCCGGAAGCATTCCTCGGCGTCGTACAGGACAATTTCGAGCTCCGGCAGCGCCCACTCGCGCGCGGCGGACGTGAGCGCGTCGGCGAACTCGTCGTCCGCGATAATGTGCAGCCGCAGCGGGTCCGTGCGGCGGTAGAGGATCGACTTGAACATGGTGATGGCCATCCGCGCGGCCGTTGCGCCCGTGCACACCGCGACCACGTGCACAGTGGTCTGGGGTGGACGCAGCGCGCGCCCCGGGCATGGCGTGCGCGGAAGGACTGTGCGGGGCGTTACGGCTAGGGTTTCAATCTCGCCCAACTGCGCCTCCACGTCGATTTCAACCGCCTTTGGACCCTCGGGGCCGTCCGCATTCGCCGCAGCGTCGTCGTCGTCCTCGGCAGTAACAAGCCCTTCGCCGTGTGACGGCCGTCGGGTCACCGCAGGCGCACCCGCGCTGCCCTCCGGCGGCACAAGCGCAGGCAGCGCGCCAGTCTTTGTCGGAGACTCGCGGGTGCGCAGCCGCACGCGCTGCGAGCCCCAGTCGGTGCGGCTCAGGACACCCGCGGTCGCCAGGAGCGCGCACGTGAGCACGATGCACGACAGGGCGGCCGAGCGGGAGCCCCGCGACCCGCGCCACGTGCGCATGTGGAAACAGCGCCCCATCCACGCCCTCAGCGCAGGCAGTGAGGGTCACGCAATCAACTCTGCCGGGCACTCACTCATTGGCTGCAGAGTCGGCAGAACGGTCGGCCAGTTGCCGTCAGAGGGTCGCCGACTGACATGCCTGGCCGCGGTCAACGGCCCCCGCTGGGTCCACGCCCCGCTGTTGGACAGCACAAGCACACACACGCGCAAGCACGCGCGTCCGAGGGGCAATCGCAGGCGTCGTGTGTGATTTGTGACTGAAGCGAGAGTGGGTTCTCTGGGAAAGTGGCAGCTGTTTGACAGGTGCGGTTTCGCCGTGTGGGCCGGCGAGAACTCGCTCACATCCAATTGGCCCATTCAAAATTCGCAAATGCCTCTCAAAGCCTCTCATTCTAAAGCCGCGCGCACTGCACACAGGGTGCGCCTCTGCGACTTGGCAAGTGCACGTGTGCGTGGAGGGAGATGGCCGAGGGCGACAAGCCCGGATTCTTCGACAAGGTGTGTGCGCCTGATGCGGGAACTTCAGCGCTGGAGCTGACCATTGCGCGTGTGTGCCAGGCCAAGGAAAGTGTGACGACCGCGTTTGCCATCGCCAAGGTCGTCGCATACGCCACATACCGGCGCGTCTTCAGCATGGAGGAGGCGCAGAGGTGCGTGTGCGGTGATGCGTGCTGTAGCGGCGACCATTTGAATGAAGCGGCGTTGTTGTCGTGGCAGGCCTGAGATTTCCGTTGTCGCTGTGGGGCTCAACGGCGCCGGAAAGACGTCCGCACTCATCGCCGCGTGCGGAGAGGAGCTCCCTGAGGAAGTGCCCTCGACGCGCGGGTTTGCCATCAAGGTGCGAACGGTCTGAAGCCCCCCTTTGCGTGAGATCGCAGTGGGAAGCGCATGTAATGCTGCGTTTGAGTGTGTGCGTGCGTGTCATGCAATGTGTGATGGAGGTAGAGCTGAGCATGCGTGATGTACAGGCTGTGGTGCGGCCCAAGGTCATCTTCAACGTGAAGGAGCTCGGTGGCGCAAAGGAAATCAGGCCCTACTGGAACCGGTGCGTGGGAATGTCGTGCGACTGCGGGTGGCAGCGGGCTGAGCAGCAAGCGTGCGCAGGTATTACGAGGGCGCGGACGGCTTCATCTTTGTGGCCGCGTGCGATTCGGACTCCAACGCGCTGATTGACGCCGCGGAGGAGTTGAAGAAGGTTGCTGCTGACGAAAAAATGGAAGGCACCCCTGCGCTCGTCCTGTGCACGAAGAGCGACGCCGAGGGCGCGCGTTCGGTGGACGAGGTGGGTTCGGGGGACTGCGTGTGAAAGTGGGCTCGGGGGACTGCGTGTGAGTGGGTTCGGGGGACTGCGTGTGAGTGGGTTCGGGACTGTGAAGTGGGCTCGGGGGGCCGCGTGTGGGGGACTGCGTGTGAGTGGGTTCGGGGGACCGCGTGTGAAAGTGGGCTCGGGGGACTGCGTGTGAGTGGGTTCGGGGGACTGCGTGTGAAAGTGGGCTCGGGGGACTGCGTGTGAGTGGGTTCGGGACTGTGAAGTGGGCTCGGGGGGCCGCGTGTGGGGACTGCGTGTGGGTTCGGGTGAAGTGGGTTCGGGGGACTGCGTGTGAGTGGGTTCGGGGGACTGCGTGTGAAAGTGGGTTCGGGGGACTGCGTGTGAAGGGACGCGTACCAGCGAAAGGTGCTAGCCATGGGTAGTAGCCATTGGTTTTAGCGAAGGTCGTCCGATTCGCCCTTACGACATGCGCGCTCTCTGCTGCCGCCGCAGATGTCCCAACTCCTTTTCGCGGAGACTGCGCTCAACTCTGAGGTCCCACGGCGGTATATTGTGCGCGCGTGCACTGCGACCGACCCCGCGACCGTCACAGCGGCCTTCGACGACTACATTCGGCTGTTCGAGGAGGAGGACGACGAGTGAGCAGCCGCGCCGGTCGCACGCTTGCCCACGCCGTCTTCCAACACCCACTCGTTGCGTGCTTCGTTTTCGCCAAATACCGTCACAGCACTACGACAAAAAATCTCCACTCAACCCCATTTATCCCATACGAAGCGAAAGCAGACCTTTGCCGAACCAATGCACAAAAGCCAAACGACCGACCGCACGCACGCGCACACCATACGGCCCGCAGTGCGGACCCCTGTACAAGCCCCGCACGCGACACTACTTCGTGCTCACACGCGTGCGCGCGTTCCACGCAAAATTGGCGCCGTAGCTCTTCTTGAGCCGCTTCACAACGGTCCGATCCTCCACGTTCGGTTCCCAGCCGTTCTTGCGGGCAAAGTCCACGGCCTGCTCGGCCGAGTCGAACTCGAGGCCCATGTTCGACAGCGGGTCCGCGCACGACGCCCACCCCATCAGAGGATTCTCCCAGCGCTCGGGCACGTCAAATTCGAGGCGCCACCGCTTCGTGCTGTTCGTCCCAGACTGCGTCGTCGAGCGGCCGGGGACGAAAATGCGCACGGGGCGCCGCACGTGCTCCTCCGGGACGCCAGTGGTGGACGTCAAGGGTGCCTGTGCAAGCCAATACGTCAGGCACTAGAGGATAGCAGATGGCTGACGCTTGCAAACAGAGACACGACGCCCCCGGGCACATGCAGTGTACGTTGCGTGTGCACTTCAAATCGGTACGACTTCTCACCGCGACAAACGTGCTCTGCTGCTCTGCGGGCGCCGACGGCGCGGGCTTCCCCACGGCGCTGTACGCGCGCGCCGCCAGGGGTGCCGCACGCAGCCCACGCAGCCCGCGCACCGCAGCCACAAGCGACATGGCGGCGGATGGTGCGAAACTAGTGCGAGTTGCACGGAAGTTTGTTGAAGCTCAAGAAAACCTCACGGAGAGTTGTCAAAGGTCCGTCTTTGAACAGCGTAAGTTGTTGCGTGCGCAATTCCGACAAGTCGTCAATTTTTCCGTTGTCTTTAAATTGAAAATGACCGTACTATAAGAGAAATGCGACAAATTTCAAATTAATTGCGTTCGCACTCGTCGTAAAATTTTAACCAAGCGTCTGCTCAGGTGCTCAGGGCGAGCTGGGCAAGCGACAGCGCCAGCGACGCGCACACGAGGGCCACCGGGAGGACAATTTGCAGCACATGCGCCCGCGCGTGCGCCGCATCCGTCGCCTCCGAAGACTCTGCAGCCGGCACTTCCTCGGCCTTCTTCTGCCGCCGCGCGTCCGGCTTCCCCTCCGCCTTGGCGCCGCTCCCGTTCTGTCCAGACGCATCCTTCACAGGCGCAGGCGCTTCCACCTGCCCACACCGCAGAACGGCGCTGAAGGGCCCGGCTGCGTCACCGACCAGCAAGCGCACACGGTACGCGATGGCCCCCACAGTATCGGCCGCGACCCACGACAGATCCTGGCCCGAATACACGGTGACAAAGTCCTCCTCGACAGCCAGGCGCTGGCGCTGCAGTTCGTAGCGAACGGTATCTCCGCCCTTTGCAGCCACGGCAGATGACTGCGGCGCGGCTGTCCAAACGATGGAGGCGCCCTTTGCGCGGGGCATCGCGAGCTGCGGCAGGGGCTCGGATTGTGTGTCCGACGCCACCTCCGCCGACCACGGACCCTCGCCCGCGGGATTGATGGCACGCACGCGGAAAACATAGCGCGTCGACGCACGCAGTTTCGTGGCCTTGAACTGGCGGAGCGGTCCGCGGTAGACCTCCGCGAACGGCTGCGGTTTTGCCGCGTGCGCGCGCATTTCGAGGACATACTCGACATCTGCGTCCGCTCCAAGACCTTTTGGCGCCGCCCAGCGCAGCTTGACCGAGTTGTGCGTGGCACCCCCATCCTCGAGGGAGGGTTGACCAGGCGGAAGCAGCGCTGTGTGAAACGAGACGAAAGCGCTGGGCAAAGGGACAGACACCGCGAATTAGTACAGTCTTCCCACCGGCGAGACGCCCAAGCAATTGCAAAAACGCACGCACCTGTATGGCCCAGTCCCAAGGCGGTTCGCAGCCTGCACTCTCACGCGGCAGGGCTCGTCGGCGCGGAGGCCCGCAATGTCAGCAAAGCATTGCAGTGCGGGCACTTCAGTCACGTGCGCCACGCCGTCCGCCGCCACGACTTCTACACGATAGGTGACCACGGGCGCGCCGTTGTCTCGCGGCGGCGACCACGTTACACACGCCCCCGTCGCGGACACGCTCGCCACCGAAAGCGACACAGGGGATGCAGGCGCGGCCGCTTGCGTTGTTGCCGTAGACTGTGGGCTCAGCGCGCCTGCGCCCGCCGAGCTCAGCGCCTGCACCGCAAAGCGGTACTCGGCCGCGGGCAGAAGGCCCTTCACCTCGAGGGATGTCGCCGTGCCGGCCGAAAGGTGCTTCGGCGGCGCACCAGGCGCGGCCATTTCCACGCGATACTCGGTGATCGGCGAGCCGTTGTCGTCCGGCGCAACCCACGACAGTGCTGCCGTCGTCGCCGTGCACGTGACGCTGGGCGCGCCCGGAGCGCCTGGTGCCGATGCCGCCGTACGCGCCGAGGCCTCGGACGAAAACTGACCACGGCCAGCTGCATTGACAGCTGCGCAGCGCAGGCGGTACTGGCGGCCCGGGTGCAGCGCATCGATGGTCGCTGCGGTTGCGGCGCCGGTGTATGCGCCCCGGAATGCCGTGTCGGCCCCCTCCGCTATTTCAAGGACGTACGAAGTCACCTGCGCGCCGCCATTGTACGCGGGCGCGTCTGCACGTGTACATGTCAGCACCGCACACAGTCACCGAAAGACATTGGGAACACAACACGTACCCCATTTGACCGCCAGCGCATCGGGGCGCGCCTTGATCGACGACGCCGACAGCGCCTGTGGCGGCGCGGGCGGCACGGCCGCTGTACGTGTCTTGAGCTCTGCCGAGAAGGCCCCAAAGCCGCTTTCGTTCGCGCACTGCACGCGCAGAAGGTATGTCGTGCCCGGCTCGAGGGAGCGCACGATGTGTGCGCGCAAGGGACCCTCATATTCGACGCGGAAGCCGTCGCCACGGTCCACTTCCAGCCGCGACGCAGTGATTTCCACACCGCCGTCGTCCTTCGGGGCGTCTGTGGATGCGCAGTACACGCAAACAATCAGGCGATGCACATCACTGCGAGGCAAACATCGCAACACAAGATATAAACCCATCAATCGCAGCCGGCCAACCGCCAACCCACCCCAAGCCACCGAGACCTCGTTCGGCTGCGGCGCACCGACCGTGCGCGGCGGCTGCGGCGGGCCGGGGACTGCCGCGCGCGTCGTGAATGTCGCGACTGCACTGCACTTGCTCTCGCCCTGTCCGTTGATGGCAATCACCCGAAACGCGTACTCTGCGTTGCGCTTCAGGCCCTTGGCGCAAAACTCGGTCTTGTCGCCGCTGTAGGCCGCGCGGAAGCCGTAGCCCTCGTCCGGACGCGACATTTCCACGCGAAATTCAGTGATGGGAGAGCCGTTGTCCGCGGGCGTGTTCCACCTCACCGCAAGCGAGTCGGTGGAGCTCGCGACAAGCACCGGCGCATCCGGGGTGGCGGGCACCGTCGCACTCGTGAAGTACGAGACGGGGTCGCAGAAGGGGCTCCAGCCAAGCGCGTTCTCGGCGGCGAGGCGAAACGCATAGCGGTGTCCGCTACGAATGTGTGCGCCCATAATCTTGTGCGTGATCGCGGTGCCCTCGTACTCCGGAATGAAGCGCGCTTCCTCGCAGCCCTCGTCCCACTCGAGCTTGTAGCTAGTGATCGGCGACCCATTGTCCGCCGGCGCCGCCCACTTGAGGGTCAGGGTGTTCTTGGTGCGTCCGGACAACTTCGGCGGCTCGGGCGTGGATGGCGCCGTGGGCAGCGTTGTGGCAGACACCACTGCGTTACGACAATTGTGAGTGCACGGCGCCGAATAAACACGAATAAATACGAAAGAATTGACAAGCCCACATTCCACACGCAACGCATAGGACAAGCACGCAAGCACGCACGCACGCGCAAACACACACACACACACACGCACACACACACAAACGCATACACGAACACAAAAACACACCTTGGCTATGCTTGCTGGTATTGTCGCCCTCGCAAATGGCCAACACTCGCACGCGGTACGTCTTGCCAGGTCGCAGGCCCGCAATCTCCGTCGACAGCGCCGTCCCCTCGTACTGCCGCACGAACGTGCCCGACCCAGAGTCCATTTCCAGCTGGTAGAGGCTCACGGGCGCCGGCGGGTCGATCGGCGCCGTCCACGACACCTTGAAGCCAGTCGTCGAGATGCCGGACATCTTGGGCGGGGCCATGAGCACGAGCGGGCGGGGGATGGCCATCGGCGGGGGATGCGTGCCGTGCGCGTGGCCATGGTCGCCCGCGGACGGGTCCGATGCCTTGCGGTCGACAGAGGGGAGGCTCGGGCGGAAGCCGCGGTCCAGCGACGGCTGCGTCCACTTGGTCTGCCGTGGGGACAGGCGCCGATCAATCAACTGCACAGCCAACAATGCGTCGTGCCTCGAACGGAACAGATACGCACCTCTTGTACGCGCCTCAAGTCAATGGGTATGTCCACGGCCGCCCCAAAGCCGCCGTGGCTAGCTGTCGGAGGCCCGTGTGCGTGGTGGTGCACGTGCGGGTGGGCGTGCGTGTGGGATGGCTGCGGCTGCCGCGCACGCTCCTCCGCCTGACGCTCGTTCAGTTTCTGGCGGAGGCGGCCCTGCGTGCGATTGAGGGGCTCGGTGTGCTGCGTCGCCTGCGCGCGCATCATGGCAGAGATTGTGGTGCGTCATAAGTTGAATGGCCAAAGAATTGAGCAGAAGTCCACTGAGCGAAACAACGGTTAAGTCCGTCAGTCCCAGAATCGCGCGAGTACGCACCGTCGCTTGCTGTCCAGACGGCGCATGCGGATGCACGTGTGTCGGGTGCGCGTGGGGGACATGCGGCCGCAGCACGACATCGCCGTGCGCATGCGCCACCTCCGCGGCAGAGGGCCGCTTGGGACGCTCCAGTTGGACCAGCTGCACGGTGCGGTGCGCCACGCCCGCCTCCCCACCAGCCGCTGCAGCCGCGTTGGTGCCACCCGCCGCACTGCCTGTGGCCTCGTCGGACGACGGCGTGCGCACGAGAAAGCCTCGCTTCATGGTGCCCTGCCCCGCGCGGCAAACTCACGCGCAGATCACCGCTTAAGAAGTGGATCTTTCGTGACACGCAGATGCAAAACGAGACGAAGTGAAGCGAAAGTGAGGAAAGACGCGACTTTTTCCTCGAGCGCTGTGTCGCTGCCTCTCTTCGTGCGCGCAGTGCAGTGGGGCGAGTGCGAGTGAAACCACACAGCTGTTCAAAGTCACACCACCCTGGATGTTTGCGCTGCATTCCTGCACGCATTGCCCATCAGTCTTCGCATCCGGGGGTTTAAAACGGGGTAACAGGCGACGTTTCAAACCGGAAACCATTCACCCTGCAAATCACCGACCCTTTGCCGCTGTCTTCGGCGTAGCTCAACCATGTTGCCCCTTCTTACGTGCGCTCATGCCGCGCGATGTGTCCGTGCGTGTGTCCCGGTGGCTTCTCGTGCGGCATCGTCTGCACGTGGAGCCACGACGGCCGCGACGACCGGTGCGTCGCCCTCAAGCTCGGTGGACCCTGCCGAGGTCAACAAATTTGCGAGCGCCAGCGGGCAGTGGTGGGATCCCACGGGGCCCTTTGCCCCTTTGCACACGCTGAACGTGCCGCGCGTGCGCTTCATCCGCGAGGCAGTCGCTGCGCACTTTGGCGCGCGCACAGCGGCGGCCTCTCCTCTCGCGGGGCTCAGGGCGATCGACGTCGGTTGCGGCGGTGGCATCTTGAGCGAGGTGGGTGCGACTAAAACGCCGTGTTTGCCTTCTTCACATGGTGTTCGGGGCATCTCATGAGCACACCTTGACTTGCAGAGCCTTGCGCGCCTGGGTGCCACTGTGGTTGGCGTGGACGCAGCGCCGGAGGGCATTGCCGCCGCACGACGACATGCTGCGCGAGACCCCGCACTCGCGCGGCGCCTCGCATACGAGTCGTCCTCTGCAGGTACGCGCCGTGTCGTTCGTGGACCCCTTTCGCGTCTTTGCTCATCGCGCAAGGCGCATACTTTGCAGAGGCTGTGGCGGCGGAAGGGCGCCAATTCGACCTCGTCGTGGCCTCGGAAGTCCTTGAGCACGTGACCAGCCCACACGACTTTGTGCGGACGTGCGCAGGCCTTGTGAATGTGCGTCGGCGCAGTTCCTCGCGTGCGGACCCAATGTGTCGTCGGTGCTTTGTGCTGAACGCCTCTCCCTGCGCAGCCGGGGGGCATTCTTGTTGCTTCGACAATCAACCGCACGCCGGCCGCGCTTGCGCTCGCCGTTGTGTTTGCGGAATACGTCGCGAGAATTGTGCCACACGGAACGCACGACCACGCGAAGTAAGCGGGGCGTCCATGCACCTCTCTTATTCCCAGCTACGAGAGCGGATAGTGTTCTCAGCCGACAGTGTTTGTGCAGATTCGTGCGCCCCGAGGAACTCGCGCTGGCGATTGAGTCGCAGAGCGAGCTGCGCGTGTGTGCTGCGCGCGGCATCACCTTCACTCCCACCCGCAACGAGTGGCGGCTGAGCGACGACCTCTCCGTCAACTACATTGTCGCTGCAGCCAAGCCGCGATGATGCACGCGGCATGTTCCCACAGTGGCCGCACGAGTGCCGCATGACTGTTTGCGACAAAAATTTTACGGACAACGCAGCGCAAGACGCACGCCGCACGCGCACGCACGCACGCAAGCAGACGACATCGATCCAGCCACGTTTACGACGCGCCCGCGACGGATTCGACAAGCCGCTTCACCATGGCGTCGATCTGTCGCGCGTCCATAAACTCGGAGGCCTCGAGGGCGTTGGCGACGACGATGGTCGCGTGCGACGACGGCGAGTTGATCCACACGCGCCCGTTGACGCCGACGGCGACCTCAAAGGGAAAGCTCTTGCCCAGCGCCTGCAGCACGGCGGCGTCCGGCGCGAGCAGCCTGAAATGGCGGCAAAGAGACGTTTGAGTAAAATGTGCCGCGCTTAGCAGCGGCAGAGGAGAAGAGTGAGAAGACGGAGAAGACGCAGAAGAGTGAGAAGAGAGAAGAGGTGAGCCACACGTTAAAACCAGTAAGGAACAGTCAGGTGCGCGAAACACGCCCGGAACAATCACAAGCAGCGCCACGTGCCTGCGCGCGAGGCCAATCGAGCACTCGAGGAGGTACCCTCCCGCAAGCTCGCCCATTCCCGCGGCCTTGCCGTGCGCGTCGGTGCACGCGACCTCGGGCTCCATGTCCTTGTTGGCCACCGTCAGGCGACAGTACACGACCGCGCCCACCTGCACACACGGGAAAATATCACTGCGCGTCAGGATTGCACGCACCCCGTGCCTCAACAGCCGCAACGGAACAGACAATAACGGGCTCGGGAGACGAACAGCGATGGACTTGCCGCGCTCGCATTCGTCCCTCCGCGCCCTCCTCCATCTGCTCACCGCGAGATTTGGTCGGTTCTTCTTTGTGGCGCCCTCGAACGCAAGCCCCGGCAACACCGCGGGCGCGTGGCATCCGAGATGCACCCTGTAGTTCTCGCCGAGACGCTCCGAAATAATGCCAATCACGAGGTCGTTCTTCGCAGGGACATACTGTGTGCGACAAAGTTCAAAAAAAGGTGTGACAACGCGTACGAATCCCGTGGCTCATTAGCGCACAACACAGGCATGGCCATCTACACAAACGTACAAGGAACTGGAGGGGAAAGAGCATGAGAACTGTCGCGCAAGAGCAGAGGAAAGCGGCGTGAGGCAGAGCAGGCCCCTGTGTTGTGCGGGCGAGCGAGAGCGACCCATAGCATTGCGAGCACAGGGGGCGCACGCACCCTTCGCTGGTGGCACTCGACCCACAGCTTGTTCGGCTCCCTGTAGCGGAGCACGCCGGCCTTCGTCGCGACAATCAGCGCCTGCTCCTGGCGAAGTCCCACGCCAATGCGAAGCGTCGCCCCCACGCCGAGGTCCGCACCCGCGCCCGTGTCGCACACGACATCGCCCGGCAGCACGGCCGCGTTGACCTTGTCCATCGTGGGCTTTGAGGGGATGCGCCGCGACAGAACAGCGCAATACCACGCCCTGGCGACGCCGCAGCAGAGAGTGCGCCGCGTGCGACAGAAGGAAGAGGGTCGCTCTCTTAAGTCTTGACAGATTGCCTTCCGAAAAATAATAGAGGACACAGTTCGTGCTTTGGCTTGGCAGTTGGCACGTGCTGGCGCTCCACTTCGATCCATCAACTGCGTACTTCTCCTTGCAGTCACCACCGCCGTTGTCCCATTGCGCCTTTCTTCGCTCTGTCGCACAATGGAGACGCGCGAAGTGCTCACGCTGCAGTGCGGACACTACGCCAACCACGTCGGAGCTCACTACTGGAATGCGCAGGTGCGCGAACACCTTCTCCCCTCGCCCCTCGCTCACTTTGCGCTCGTCAGTCGTAACTCTACCATATCTGTCGCGCAGGAGGCGCTGTTCTACGCACCCAAGGGCGCTGACGGCGAGTCCGAGTTCAACCACGACGTGCTTTTCCGTTATGGACAGACTCTGCACGTGGGTGTCGCAACGTTCTCAATGGCCAACTTCGTCACATGTTGAGCGCTGATGCACTATTCGCTCGTGCGCAGGGCCACGACACATACACGCCCCGCCTGCTGTTGTTCGACCTGAAAGGTGCGCGCAATGGAACCACCGGCACTTTTCATTCGACCTTGCTTGCGCGTGTGGTCGCGGCGTTGCTGAGCCGTCCGATGTTGTTACAGGTTCGCTTGGCACGCTGCGCGAGGAGGGCACGCTCTACACCGTGCCCGCTGCGGGAGGAGGCGCATGCTGGTGCGTCTCTTGCTGTCTCAATCGTTCGCACGATCGCCAGCTTGTGCCGTCACGCACTGCTAATACCTCCACTGTCGCCGACTCCTGCGACAGGGACGGGAATGTCGACGAGCACGCGGCGCCAGTTCTCAAGAAGAACGAGTTCCTGAGGGATCTCGAGGAAGACGACGAGGTGAGTGCCGCGTGGGAAACAGTCGGCACAATGCACGTGCACCGCGAGAACGGCTCGTGACTGCCAGCGCCACTGCAACAACAGGCGTTCATGAGCACACTTGACATTGCGACGGACAAGAAGAGCGCACCCGGCGCCACCGCCGCAGCAGCGACAGCCGAGGGGAAGCGGTATCGTCTCGAGGGGCAGGTGGCCGTGTGGTCCGATTTTCTGCGCCCGCACCTCCATCCAAAGACTACCAACGTCATTCGCCAGTATTTGCACGGCGGCGACGTCCTCCCCTTCAACGCACACCCGTTGGGTGGCGCGCTCTTCCAGCACGACACGGTTCGTGTGCGCGAATTCGTTGTTGTGCGGGAATGACTCATCGGTGTCGTTCCTTCTCGTTAATCATGCTTGTTATATGCAGATTGCGGATGTGTTCGAGGACCGCCTTCACTTTTTCGCCGAAGAGTGCGACCGTCCCCAGGTTGGTACGCAGAAAGCGCCTGCGGGGTGGAAGTTGGAACGGGAGGGTGACGGGGCGGCAGTGGCGCAGGGGCTGTCGCAGTGAGGGCGTCGAAATTGACGCAATCGATTGATGTCTCGCAGGGATTTCAGGTCTTCTGCGACGCGCACGACGGCTTTGGCGGTTTCGCGGCGTCCACCGCAGCGCACCTCGCCGAGGAGTACAAGGGTCGGGGAGTGGCTGCGTTCCTCACAGTGCCGGTCACTGCGGCCGACGCAAAGCCCCGCGACATCGATCGCGCGCTCGTCAACACGTGCGCATCGCTCGTTGGCATTCTTGAGCACGCAACGCTCGCGTCAGTTGTGTCGGTGGACCCATCGCCGTGGAGTCACACGCGCGGACCCTCGCGGCGATTGTCTCACCTGGGCAAGCTGGACGTGCGTGTCTGCCCACGCACGCTCCACAGTTGTTGTTGGCGCACTGTCACTCTTTTACGCCGCTGACGTTCGCTAATTCGCCCACCTCTCTCAGTTGAATCTTCCGTACCATTCGAGCGCTGTACTAGCCGCGGCAATCGACTCTGCGACGGTTTCGTACAGGTATGCGTGCATGTCGTTGTGTCTTGTGTTGACCCGATGCTGCATCGATTTACGCGTGCGCTCCGCCTGCAGGCTGCGTGCCGCCCCCGCGACCATGTCGAGCATGTCCGCCACGCTCGAGTCCGATCTCGGCCTCCGACTGACGTCATTGCGCTCTGCCTTTCCGCTCGGGCTGTCGGACACGTCTTCCCTTCAAGAGTGGCTCGGTCGCAGCCGCATGTGGTACATGGACGACGTCGTCGCGGCCCCGCTCACGCCGCATGCTGTCTGCCAGGTGAGCCAGCACAGGGGTCGTGTGTCGCCGTGCTGTCTGTTAACGGCGGGGCTCATCATCTCCCGCAGATTCCGTATGCCCAGGTCGTCACAATTCGCGGTGTGCCGACTCCCTCTGTTTTCCGAATCCGCAACGAGAGGTGACTTTGTGTGGTTTTTTTCTGTGTGTGTGTTTTTTCTTATTGTTCAAAATGCGTGTGCCGGACGCAACTGCCTCTGCTGACCTGTCTCTGCCGCTCAGGGATGCATCGCGGTCCAAGCTGCCCGTGGACTATGCCACAACGCCCTCGGAGCTGCTTGTGGCGTACCTGCAAGGCGGTCACGTGTCCTTTGCAAGGTGCGCTGGGCTCTTCGGGGCTGCTTTGTACCCTCCGTGCTCATTGACAATTCTTGCATTGAATTCGCGGTGCAGAACCATCGCCCGCGTTGCTCAGTGCGGCTTCTCTACCCGCACCCCATTCCCGTCGCTGTTTTCTGACGACATTTCGCAGAACGGGCTCGTTACTGGGTAGGCTGCTGTGTTCGTAGCACGATATTTTCCAGTTCCCCGTGCACTCACTGGAGCGTCATCGCCGTCATTCGTTTCCTTCTCATTTCCTTCTGTGCAGCGAATCCGACAGGACTCCGAGGGGCGATGCCGAACGGACAGGTGGGTTCTTGTCAGCGACCTTGCCCCTCGCGCCCTCGCATTCTCACGCGCATTGCGCCTGCTCCTGTCCGACAGTCGAGACAGTGCCTTCTCTGTCGGGATTTGTGACGGGCCCCGCGCTCCATGGTTTGCTCGAGACGCTGAAGGAGGGGCTTTCGAAAGTGAACGTCCGCGAGCATTTCGAGCTCATGGACGCGGGCTATTCGGTGGACGACCACGCCGAAGTGGTTGAGGCGATCACCACGTGGGAAGAGAAGTATTCGCCACACGCCGATTTCGATTAAAGGCTGGAATTCGAATTCGATTGGCGCCGCCCAATGACTTGCAAATGGCTTTAGGCCGCCCCGCCGGTCTCAAGGGAACGGGTATAAAAAAAAAAAAAAAAAAAAAAAAAAAAAAAAAAAAAAAAAAAAAAAAAAAAAGAACATGCAACACACGCTAGCCGGAGGGGTTGTTTCATTTCACGTCGAGGCCGGTGCTTCGAGCTGCGGAATAAACGCCTCCCACAACCGGATGACCTACAGTAGAGCACTTGGCATCAGACGAGCCAACAACTACAGCCAATATTCTTCCCAAGCAACGAAACAAGGCAAACTGCATGTCCCGCGCACCTCGTTCTGGCTCTCCACCATCGCAGCAACATAGGCGGACACGCCGGCCTTGAACTCGGCCACCTTCTCGCGGTCGAATCGGTGGATTTCCGAGCGAATTCGCGAAGACACCGCCTCAAAGTGCGCCTGCGTCTGATTGCACTTCTCCTCGCCCTACAGCAGCAAATCACCTCCATGTCACCACATGGTGAACAATAATAAAAAAACTTCAATTATTTAAAAAAAAAAGGCGGCGCTGACCGGGCGCACAGCCCACCTCGTGGATGAGCTGCTCGGCGGCCGCCAACTTGTCAATCTTGCCGCTCGAGCGCAAACGCTGCTCGTTCTCGCGCCGTCGCTGCAGCTCTGCGGAAGCGTCCGCGCACGCCTGCTGCGCCTTTCGCCGCTGGTGGAATATTACCTGTGGGATGGCATCGAATCACAGGTGACAATAAATAAATTAGAATTTCAATTTTTTAATAATTAAAACGCAAGTCACGCTGATCGAAGTCATTATGAAACAAGGTGCAAAGTATTGGGTGCGCCCACTACACTCACCCGCACAGCCGAAAGAAGCAGCAGATAGTCCGATATAACGGCGCCAATGTCTGTCTGTACGGCTCGGAGCTGCGCATATTGAGCGGCCCGTCAGCCCCACATGATTCCACAAAGCGCAAGTACAACACAAAACAGCGCACCACGCACCTCGCCACTCGTGACGCCCTCAAGACCCCTCTCCACTTCGGAAAACTTCAGCAGCACAGCAGCGAGGGCGGGCGAGTCCTCGGACTTGCTCAGCTCGGCCGCCGTTGCAGCCAGCGCGCCTGTCGATGCCGCAAGTGCTGGAACGGCACACAGAGTCACAAAAGGTGCGCTTCTCTATTCACCAACTCAAGCCTGGTTGCATATTATAAAAGCAGAAAGCCTCGCGCAACACACCCTTCTGGCGATCCGCGAGGACCTCAAAGCTCTTGAACAGCTGCTTCAGCTGCGCCTCCAACTCTTCGGCCTGCATCAGCCGCATGTCGAACCACTGCGACCACAGGCAGGAACAAAGCCATCAGGAGGGCCCAACACGCACTACTGCAGTTCACGCCAAGTGCGCGCGCCGTGTCTCAAAGCACGGCGAATCCGCCGGTGCGTGCAAGCAATTCACTGCGCGCAGCGAGACGGACGGGACAGCACCCACCTCGTCCTCCTGCATTTTGGGCGCCTGTGCGTGGCCTCCCGTGATCGCACGCGCAATTTTCATCATGCTCGGCGGAGACTGGTGCCCCACGGCCGTGTCAGGAAGCTGCGTGGCACAACAACACATTAATGGAAGCCACGCACACAACGCGACATGCAGGCGCAGAACACGGACGGCAAGGTACACAAGAGGCACGACCAGCTCGAGCGCGCAACACACACGCCCACCTCTTCGTTGGATTCGAGGAACATGCGAAGGTCGGGGCTCTCGCGAAGTGACGGGTGCGCGGCGATGCGATGCAAGAAACGCTCGAGTTCGCCACGTCTTCGCTCCACAAAGCCGGAGTCCTCGCTCGCGAATTTTCCTACATCGACGCACACGTCAGCGGCGGCAATGCAGGAGCGCGGCAGTGGCGCTCGGCACCCGGCTGGGATTGGGTCCAGTTACGCGCGCACATGTAGCCAACAGGCAGCCTCAGTAACACACTGCATGCGCACGCACTCAACACGCGCTGAGCCGCAGTGCGCACCCATGAAGTTCTTCTTCGGGGGCGGATGCACAATTGTCCCAGGGTACGTGTCGACGAGGCGGTCGTACAGCCACAGGAAATTACGAAATCGGCGCCGCACAGTCGCCTCTGGCGCACGAAAGAGGGGCATCGTTGTCTGCACGCACACAACGTCAGATTAACTAACGCCACGGAAGGAGATGAGCAATCCTCCCGCGCGAGAGCAATACGGGGCCGCTGTCAACGTGTTACGTGCGTCTCTAAGCCTACAATTGCGACGTTGCGCAAGTTCACCCACCGCAGTGTGCACTTTGTACGCGACGAAGGCACCGATTCCGTCGCCTGCAAAGCACGTCGTTGCAGCACATCAGTCATTCGTGTGCATTAGTCACTGTGCAAACGGCCGCGCAACGGAACCCTCCAAAAGTGCAGCATACGGCTACTCCCCAACTAGACGCACACACCGTGGCGCTCGGGCTCCCCCACAGTGATGGTGAGCGTGTGTCGCAACGGCGGCGAGGCCGACAGCGCCGACGCAGCGTCTGGTGCCACCTCCGCCATGGCCGCGAATCGGCTAGCGATGCACTGCCGAGACAGTGGCACACGCGACAGCAGACTCGACCCCTCGCGGACTTGTCTTCGCCAATGTCCGTGCTCAGCTGCAGATCTAAGAGCGCAAAGTGCCCTCGACACAGTCATCACGTGATCAAGGGGCGCGCAATGCCGAAATTTGAAATGAGCGCGCCGCACAGCCACAAAAAGAACGTCAGTACTTGTACGCACACATATTGTTCCCTCCGAGACCATGCCGGCGACACTCACGCCTGTCGCTTGCGCTGCTGTACCCTTCCACGCCACTCACTCTGCCGAGGTGCGCGCTGCCAACATGAACGACGTCGTGGCCCCCATCGCGGAGGTGGTCGGTGGATTCCACCGGCGCATCGACGACCTCAAGCGGCTCATGACGCTGCGTAACTGTCCGGGTATGCCGCTGGCTACGAACTGTCGCTTGTTACTCGCCTTACCGAAGATCGGCAGCGAATTGCGACATCTTCGTGTGTGATGTGTGCTCTTTTTTCTTACTTTTCAAAATGCAAATCGTCGACAGAGTGTTTATTGTCTCAACTGCCTTTCCGCCGCCAGACAACATTGCATACGCCAACGAGTTCTTGCAAGACTTGTCGACCATTGTCGGCGAACTCGAGGCACAAGCGGCAAGCATGCGCGATGCACTGGAGGCGGAGCGGGCGGCGCTGGCGCAAGCTGAGGTGCGCACTCACTCGTCCCACCGAATTGCCGCCACACACGGTCAGTGTTGTCTCGGCTGCGTCTGATCGCTTCGCACCGGCAGGCCCTTCTTCCCCTCATGCAGGCGCAGAAGCTCGAGCTTGATCATATGGAACAGAACCTCCCGCGGCACTTGCCTGGCACCCACGCTGCGCAAAGGTACGCCGGCAGGCAATGCGAGTGCGCCAGTTGCGTCCCTGTCAGCCTCAGTTCGTGTGCGACTGTCTTCATTAACTTGTCATTCATGGAACTTGCAATCGTGCAGAGGGGAGGGAGAAGATGCCGCCGCGCAAGGGGGCATGGTGCGGCCGGCACAGTCGCAGCCCACGGCGCGCCCCATCGCGTCCATTCTGGGCGACAAGAGCAAGGAGGCCGGTGCGTCGGCTGCAGGGGCTGCGCCACCAGCCAAGTCCGCCAAGGACCTCGTCGCGTCGCAGCTTCCTCGCCTCGAATATGTCACGGTGGACGAGTTTGAGTCTGTACCAAAGTGAGTGTTTTGCAGCGTCGGCTGTGTGTGTGCCCGAGACCAACCGAACGTTGTGACAACAACGCGCAGGTACATGCGCGGGCGCATGAAGCGCGACGCCATCAACCAAGTGATCGACATTATTCACACTGCGGTCGCCGCCAAGTACAAGATCCTCGCAACGCCCCGGCGGCAGCTTGGCGAGAATGCGCTGAAAAAGCTGAAGGATTACCGCGCCGCGGAGAACGAGGAGACGGCGCGCGAGTTCTTCTTTGTGGAGGACGATCTCAAACTGGACGGCGCAGGAAAGGGCGTCGCGGAAGTAGGAAAGATCGCCAACACGCTGGTGGTACTGAGGCACTTGGGACGACTGCGTGAGCACAGGGGCGGCGGTCACCTCCGCTTTGTATTGTGCCGGACATAAACTGCCCTCTGTCAGTGCTGTCATATAGACCAGCCACGTTTCAAACAAAAGTTATCGTTCACTGTGGGCGCCCGTGGCTGTGCATGCAGTGAGCTTGGTTACCGAGTGACGCTCCTCAAGGGTGCGCGCAGCCCTCTGCCGAGGTACGACTGTTTTTCATTTCAGTATGGGCAGATCGGTGTTACATCGTGGTTTGTATGACCTTTTGCGTATTCAATTTTTGCCAAATCGCAATTTCGTTTTCGAGTCGTTCGGCACAAAATCAAGAATTGCCTTGATTTGCATACTTGTAGATTTTTTGAATCAACTTTGGCGCCCTCTGCTATTCAACGTGATTATCTCTGCATTACCATATATAGACAGAGCTGGCTTGCTTTACGGATTTTGGAAATATTCCTATAAATAGACAACGGAAATTCACAAAAAATTAAAGCTCTCCGGCCGGGAATTGAACCCGGGTCTCCCGCGTGACAGGCGGGGATACTCACCACTATACTACCGAAGATTCATACGCACAAATTTCGCTCGATTGTCTAGAACACTCGAGTAACTCGTACTTTCGGCGGCAAGGTTGCAAACCGCCCGGCTAGTTGTTTTGCACTGCTTCCAAAGTGACAGATTTCCATGCCAGCTTTAAATAGCAGGCGCCCCTAGCAGCCACAAGGAGCTTGCACTGGCAACGCAATACAACCGCAACGCAGCGTACGCAACAAAAGGAAAGACAACGCAGCATAAAAGATCGATGCAAACTCAAGTGGCAAACGCAATACGCAAGCTAACGCAATACGCAAGCTAACGCAGCGCAAGACGCCAAATCAATCGTCGGCTTGTTCGTCACCGGCCGCGGTATCATCGTGCACGTCGGCTCCGCTCTCGACGCGGCGCTCCATCTCCTCAAAGTCCTGCATGAGCTCATTCTCGTCGAGTCCGTGCGCCGACCGCCGCGACGCCTTGCCGTCTGACGGGTCCATCATGTCCGCGTCAAGCTCAATCTGCGCCTCCACGGATGCGTCTCCGTCGGCAACGACGTCGTCCTCGAGGGGCCCGCCAGCGCCAGCGCCATCGTCGTCGTCGTGCGCAATGGAATCGATGGTCATGTCGACCGCGCTGCTCTCAGCGACCGCGTCTTCCATCGGGGCCACTGAACTGGCGCTCGCCTCGCTGTCGGCGCGCAAGTTCTGCAGGCTCTTCTTGCGACGGAACTGCGCTTGAATGACCGAGGCGGCCTTGTGCTGCACGTCGATCGGGGCCTCAAACTCGAAGGTGGCGGTGGGCTCCGCCGCAGGCGCGCCCGGCGCGGGCTCCGGCTGGCTGAGAGTCGCCGTTCCGATCGTCGTATCCAGGGTGCTTCGCCGCCGCCGGAACTGCGCCTGGATTACCGATGCAGCCTTGTTCTGGACGTCAAGCGGCGCGTCAAATTCAAACGCAGACGACACACCGGGCGGTGCGGACGCAGGCACCACGTGCTCGGGCACAGCGGCAGGCACGGGCTTCTCCTCCTTCGGGACCTCCCTCGCCTCCTCCTTCTCCACAGGCGCAGGCGCGGGAACGGGCGCCTTGGCGGGCTCTTCCGTAGCCTTCTTTCCGCCCTTTCGGAATCGGAAGTTTGCCTGGATGAGACGCGCGGCCTTCTCCTGGTCCTCAATCGGAGTTCCAAAGTCAAACACCTCCTGCGCGGGTTCGGCGGGCGCGACGACCGCAGGCTGCTCGCTCGTCACGTGCGCCGCAGCAGGCTCGGTCGGCACGTGCGTCGCGGGGGCTTCGCTCGCTGCAGGCGCGCTTTCGGCTGAAGCCGCGGACTCAGCGGCGCGCAGGTCGCGGAGGCTCGCCTGTCGCTTGCGAAACTGCGCCTGGATCACCGACGCCGCCCTGTGCTGCACCTCCGCCGGCGCATCAAAGTCGGGGGTGGCCGCGTCGCGCTCCTCCGCGGTGGGCGCGGGGCCCGAGGGCGCCGTGCCAGGGCGGGGGGGGTCTTCCAGCTTGTCCTTCGACGCCGTCGCCGTGATGTCGCCAATGCTGCGCATGCGGCGGAACTTGGCCTGAATGACCGACGCCGCCCGGTGTTCCTCAGCAGTCGCCTCGCTCGCCGACGGCATGTACGGCGCGTCGTCCGGCTGAGACGGGGCCTCAGCGGCGGGCGCGGGCGACTCGTCGTGCTTCGGCTCCACGTGCGTAGCAGGCTCGTGCTTGGGCGTGGAAGCGCGAGCAGTCTCGCTCTGTGCCGCGTTCACCGCCTGCACCTCAATCTCGCTCTTCCGCCGACGAAACTGCCGCTGGATCGCCGTGGCGGCCTTCGTGAGCTCCTCGACAGTCGCGTCAAATTGGAAAGGCCCGTCGGCGTAGGGCGCCGGCGCAGCGCGGGGGGACGCAGGCTCGCTGACAATGGGTTCCTCAGACGGCGCATCGTTTCCGGCATCGCCAACAACTTCCGTCGCCTCAATGTCGCGGGCGGGGCTCGACAATCGCCGTTTCTCATCGTGCACAGCCGCCGCAACCGCCACATGCGCAGCGGCCGCAGCCTCCACGTGCACAGCAGACGATGACGGCGGACGTGCATGCTTGGCGCTGTCGTTGGCGCGCTCCTCCATCGCCGACTGCGGCCTCTCGACGTTGTCTTCCTGCGCGTCCTCAGACGGGGCAGCGGCGGGTGTCTCGCCGTCGCCAACAATCGTCCGAAAAATCCGCTCAATCACGTGCGGATCCCTCCGGTATTGCTTGACGAGCAGGCGCTCCATGTACGAGAGCGACTGCTGCGAGTCGGGAATGGCGACGTCCTGAGAGACGCGGGCACGCGCACTGCCTCGCGACTCTGTTTGAATTCCGCTCGACGCATTGCTGGGCGCCGGGGGCTCCTTCGCGGCCGGTGCACCTGCAATACAATTGTTGCTTAGATGCATGCACCATCGACGAAGGGCATCCTTCACTGTGATCACAAAGCCTCACCTTCGCCGTGCCCGTGCTTGTTTCGCCACGCCTCGAGCGCATCCAAAAAGTATCGGTGGCTCTCGTCCTCGTTGAAATCGCCGTTCAGTAGGGAGGCGCCCGTCCCGGCCGAGGTGCCGGTTGCGACGCCGCCTGCCTGGCTCTGCTCGGCGCTCCACATCCTCTGCGCCGGCTTCTTCTCCATCGACGCACGCGGCGAATCCACGGCCGACGTGGTCACCGCCGACGACGTCTTCTGCACGTTCGCCTTCTTGGACACGCCGCGCCACTCGTTGAGGGCGTCGAGGAACGACTGGTGGCTCTCGCGCTCGTCAAACGTGCCCTCGAGCAGACTGCCAGTCGCCTGCATGCCCTCCGATACCATCTCGGCGTCTTCCACCTCGTCGCTTTGCACGCCCGCTGACTGCGGCCGCGACGACGGGCGGAAGCGTCGGCGATCGTACCTCGGCAAGTGCTCGTCCTGTTTGCGACGCCGCAGTGTCAGCATGTGCCGCTGCAGGGATCAAGCAAAACTGACAGTTCGGTTTCCCTATCGCACACGCACCTGCAACCGCTTCACCGTGTGGCTGCGCAGCGCGCCCTTTCGATGGATGTCCACAAAGCACTCGTCGCAGAAGAACTCGCGGCACTCGATGCACGTGACCGTCGCGGTGCCGACCTCGCACTGCCCGCACGTCCGCACCTTCACCGGGCTCGCGTCGTCGCCGCTGCGCGCGTCCATGGCGCCCGTGGCCACGCGGGGCACCGGCGGTTCGCGCGGAATGGGGGGCGGTGCAGGCTTGGGCATTGGTGGGTCGCGCAGGGGCTCCAAGTGGACGGCGCTGTCCGGGAGTGTTTTGTACTGCACGTCTCGCCTCTGCACCGGGACGATTCGATCAATCTCCGCACCACTCACGTCAATCTAGCGACAGCCGTCGTGCACACACGCGCACAAGGGTGAACTGCACGCGCACCTTCTCCCGCTTTTCCTTGCCCTTCTCGAGCACTTGTGTCGCGTGGCTCGCAATGGGGCCCTGCTTGCCGGAGCGCCATATGCTCCCACCCATTTTCCTGCAGCAAATCGTCGTAAGTAAAAACGCGCATCGACTCATGACCGCCCGATATGAAATGGAATTGCCGAACACCCACTCTCGCGCCTCCTTCTCGCGGCTAAGCATGTCGCGCAGCGCCTGCAGCCGCTCCTCCATCTTCCTGTTTTCAATTTCGAGCCGCTCCGTCTCGGTGAGATGCCTGCATGCGCCACCGCAGTGCACAGTCAGGGTCCAGCCGAGAGCAACTGGCACACGGCGGGCACTCCACAGCGAATAGCCTCAAACGTCGCTACGGAATGCAAACCCACTTTCGTCGGACCTTCACCGGGACGATTTTCGGTGGCGACCCATCACTATACCCGAGCGGATCCATCTTCCAAGTTCGTGCGCACCACAGGCGAAGTTTGGCGCCCTTCTACTGCTGAAGCCTGCCACTGAAGGCACCGCGTGTGCCGATCCAGCGCACACACTGCGTCTACAGCGCCCCGTGCATGACCGAGACGTAAGGGCCGCCGTCGACGGCCGTACAATGCGTGCGCGGGTCAATTTGATCGGTACGCCGTCGTTTGCAGAGCCCAAAGCGAACAATGGTACGTCGACGTCGATTACCGCGCGAAACTCCCACTGTCCATCCAACGGCCAACCGACTCTGCGCCAACAACGAAGCGCGCCTCTCCTCTTCCGCGAGTGCAGGATATGTAAGTGCGTGTGGGCGTGTGAGAGAGAGACGGGATGAGTACTCTGCTCCACTGTGAGGCGGACGACGCAAAATGCCTCTGTGTCCTCGCGTGTCGATGGTGTTGGGTGAGTGGACAGTCGGGTGCGCCATGGCAACCAATCAACAACATAAGTTTTCTAAATCAGGCAATTATGTACACATTTATCCATATTAATCTATTTACAGAAACAATCCCAAATAAGGAAGAGTTACAACCCCAGCAGTCAGGTCACTCAAACGACTGCCGGTAGACGTTGCCCATGGAAGAGCCAGAGTGGTAGCTGCGCACGACGGGATCAAACGCATAAGGCTGCGCCCCGTACGAGTGCGGCGTCCCATAGGCAATGCCACCGCCAAAGGGAACAACCTCGACGTTTCCTGCGGGCGACTCGTCGTCCACTTCGTCGTAGCGGTTGGGATTCTGAAAGAATCCGCCTGCAACAACGCCGCACAAAGAGAATTCAGTCGCGGTCCAAAGAGACAGCGACAGCATGCAGACGAACCTTCGCGCGCAGAGAGGGCGGGATCGGGCGACAGCAGAGGTCTTCGCGCCCCCTTGAGTGCGCCGCGTGGCTTGGGAATGTGACGGAAGAAGAACGTCACTGCAAACAGCGGCGTAATTTCCCAAAAGACAAACGCGCAGAAGGCGAACACAGTCGCCCCAGTGCCGCCCTGCAAATGGCAGCACGTGACCTCGTCAGACGCAGACTACAGCCAGTAAAAGCACATGGGTTCGCAACAGCGCACGAAACGCACCCCGAACACGTGATGGTGCGTGCCGAACGCCGTCACAAAGTTGTAGATGCATCGCGTGAGGAATATGACGAGAATGAGCGACGTGAGAAGCACAATCGACAACCGCGTCGCGCCCTTCAACTGGATCGGCGTCTGCGGCGAACCCCACCGAGTACAAAGACTCAGTCAGCTGGCCAAAAAGACAACACGGGTCCACAACCACTGCACAAACGACTGGAACACCGCACGGCGACAGGGCACGGAAGAGACGCCCGTTCACCTTCGTGTCCCGCATGATGCGCTGGAGCTTGAAGCCGTAGATGGCAAGCACGGCCAGCAGAATGAGAAAGAGTACCCCAGACGCCCCTTGCCGCAGGTTCACCTCGTTCGTCGTCGGCTCATCGCGGTCACCCACAATCGCAAGCCACACTGCAGCACACAACGGCACACGCAGGGCGTCACTCTCAGCTCTCCCGAGCGCAATGGTCCGTTTGCCAACAAGGGGTCACTCCTCAGCTTCTCCCAAGCGCAGTGGTCCGTTTGCCAACAAGGGGACTCACCGACAAAGAGGGCGAGCAGGATGATGTTGATTGCGATCCACGCGGCGACGAAGACGGTGCGGTACTTTTGCACCCAGTTTTCCCTGTGGACGACTTGCGCGTAGAAGAGCACGAGAAGCGAGAATGTCGCAAACTGCAGTGGCGCAAGCGGTGGTGCCGCATCAGACGACGTGGTCACAGACACGTCAAATGCACATCTCGACGGTTCGCCAACCACGAGCAGTTGACTTTAGAGTTTGAGAAAGTGTGCGCAGAGTGACGCGGGTCCAAATTCGAGAAGACCTTGACAACTGCACACGCACCTGTATGTGCATGGGCAGCCTGCAAGTCGCAGAACGACAGCGGGAATAGGGGGCGAGAAAACGCGCAGAGATAAGAATATCAGCTGAGGCCTCCCACAAATACGCAGAAACAGGCAAGCACGCATGCCAAGCGCACGTTGGCACCCACCAGTAGATGAGGCGGACGGCCCACGAGGCTGGCAGGCCGACATCATGCGACCAGATGCCAAAGAAGACGACGCGCAGCGTGATCCAGCTGAGACACAGCACGAGAAAGTACGTGTGGTACGACGCCTGCGCAGAGAACGCAGACGCACAATTATGAAACAGAATTATAAGAATTCACAGCGATTTACACAAAAATTAAATTGAAATGCACAGACAATACAAGACAGACTTCACAAAGGGGCAAGGCACATTCCGCGCAACGCACCTTCTTGTGCTTGTACGCGAGGATGCGTCCCAACTGGAAGGCGCAAAAGATGAAGAGGAGGGCATAGAGCCCAACGAGCACACCGCCATTCAATATCTTGTCAAGAGAGGCCATGCTGTCCCCTTCGTGCGAAGCGCCGCTAATCTCGACCATAGAGGGCGTTATATCGCTCCACGAACGCATTAGCGCGCGGGCGTCGACAGCGCCCACACCACAGACACTACCATTTGTGGGCCAAAAGAGGACACTCGCGGGTGCGCAACGAGTGAACAGCGCTTTCGGAAACGAACAACGCGAGCCGATGCGAAGAGCTTGACACAAGAAGGCGCAAGCGAGAAGGACAACGGGGAAGGGTGCGACAGAGTGTGCGAGAGTGCGTGTGAGAGAGAGCAAAAAGCAGTGAATATCGCCAACTCCATCAAACAGCTACCCCGGATGAAATGGACAAAGTCACGGTTCCAGCCATCGTCGAGTCTCCTTTCAACCAAAGCCTGAATGTTTCGGGATGTGTCTTTACTGTCGACGCACAGCGCCACGCAGAAGACAGAGCGGAACGCACACGCGCACGCAGTGCAATATACAAAAACCAAATGAGTAGATCCCGCTTCAGTCGCAGGGAGCTATGTGAGCGATTCCCCCGCACCGTCCATACTGTGTGAGATCTCCACAAGCTCAATGGCTGTGGTTGCTTCGAGAGTGCCCTCGCTGCCCGACACGCTCAGCGCACTCGAGTACGATGACGCCCGCCTCAACGGGCCCGGCGGCGGCGACTGCTCTTCCACAGACACACCTTGACGCTGCAGAAACCGCGATGGCGCTGTTTGGCGCTCGCGCATGCGCTGCAAAGTGGACATGCTGTTCGACGCACCGCCCTCCGCCCCGTGAGGTGCCTGCATTGCGCCGCCCCTTTTGCCTGCCGCAAACCCCGCCGTGTGCCGGGCCCGCATTCGCTGAAGGGTCTCCAAATTGCTCGACGCCGTATGCCGCTCCCGCATGCGCTGCAAAGCCGCCGTGTCGCTCTGCGTGGCCACGAGCGGTTGGTGGCCCGATCGCTTGAGGCTGCTCTTCCTCACCATGCCCCCCGGGGCAAATCCCGACGCCGTTCGCAGCGCGGGGCGGTGCTGTCGTTGCGCGGCGAGGTCAATCACCGTGCGTTCTTCTTCGGAGCCGTGCCCAAAGGACACCTTGCGCTGCGCAGGCCTGTGCTTATTCGCATCGGGCGCAGCAGGGCGATCGACCATTGCGACAGCCGCCGCCGCGTCAGCAGCCACGCCAGCGCAGAGTCCCACGCCTGCTCCCACGGGCACATCTACATGCACCACGGCCGTGAAGTGTCCCGCTGCTGCCGTTCCAGTTGGCGCCATGACGAGTGCGCTCGACGACGCCGTCGACTGGGACATGGCAGGCGATGACGTAACGGGCGTGCAGGGGAGCGGGGCTTCTTGCGTGGAGGGAGTGAGGGAGGAGCTCTCGGTGGCGTCCGATTCGGGCAACTTGACGTCGCCGTAGTACTGCTCGGCCTTCGCGTTCGCGTCTTCGATGCGCTCCCTCTCCACCCTCGACAGCTTGCGACGCCTCGGCTGCTCCACGCGGGGCGGTGCGGGGGTGTGCCCCCATCCCGTGGCCGTGCTTGACGCCCACTCGACGAACTTTGCGAGCCCCCGCAGCGACCGTGCCTTGGCGGCGCTCCGGAGGATGCTCACGCCGACAAACACGAGCACAAACGAGAGACACACGACGTTGAGGGCATCGAAGACCGCCTGCATCGAGGGGGACATCTCTGCGGTGCTCAGTCCGAGCGAGTACACGGTGGCCTCGCGCAGCTGGAGCGTCGAGATGAAGACGAGCACGAACAACGACACGGCCTCCATGTCCGCGTCAATCTCCCGCCGCCACGGGCACACGTGCCAGTGCACGAGGAACGCAATCCAGAGAAGGAAGCACAGGACAAACTCGCGCACACCTCCCTCGTCGATGAGAACGGCGCAAAGCGTCAGCACAACGCGAAAGCCCATCGCCGCAACGTCCCAGTAACGCAGTTCCGCCTTGTATGGGGCCGCCGCAGCCGCGCCAATCGCCGCGCCCGCCACCCGCCACCACGCCACAGACTCTTTCTCAGGGGGTTCGAGCCCATTGAGGCCTGCCGATGCGACGACCTCCTGTGTCTCGGACACGCGACTCCGCCGACGGACGTCGTAGCAGGCGCAAGGGCGGCGTCCAGTGGGGTGCACGGCGTGTGCTGCGAAGAGCCTCACGCATGCAGCGAGAATGCACAGGACGAATGCGAAAAATGGGAGTGCGGCAAACGCAGCGGCTTGCCAACCGTTGTCAAAGCACTTCTCCGACGCCATTTCGTGGAGACGGCTCTCGCCATCGATGTCGACGCAATCCAGAAGGCGAAGTGTCGTCGCGAAGAGCGGCATGAAGAAGAGGACGAACGCGCCGTAGAAGACGCTCGCGGGGCAGTCGGCAACGGGCGCGACCCACTGCGCGCGCGGGGGGAGGGGGGGAGGCACAGAAGGAGAGGCGTTGGTGAATGCGTGCAAAGAATGTAGGACAAAAAGGGGCCAATTGACAGACGATAGCAGGGCAATGAGGCGCGAGGAAGGTAGTGCAGGAGAGGTGTTCGTGAACGCGCGCAATCAAGGTAGAAACAAAGGGGCCAATAAGCAGCCGATAGCATTGCGGATGGAAGACTCAGGAGCCGGCGTTCACAGGCGCACCTTTCGCAGTAGCGGGAAGCACGCAGCGCCAAACCGCCAGCAGGCGAGGTAGACGGTGGCGATGGCGCCGAAAACAAGTGGCGGGAAAAACTCGAAGAACACGACGCCGAGTGACGTCATTCCGGGGAAGAGGCACACGTCGGAGGACAGGTCGGGGACGTGCGCAAACTGGAGCGTGGCGAGGCCGTTAATGACCAGCATCGACTGCGCTCCGCCGCCGCCGCGAATGGCGACAACGACAAACGCCGTATACGCAAAGCCCGCCACGATCCGCAGCGCACCGGAGCGACCGACGCGGAAGCGTACGAAGAGTGCGAACAGCACGACAAGGGCTGCGACGATCAGTGGGACGAACCACGAGCCGTCGTGGCACTGCGAGTTGTCTCCGGGGCGCGGGCAATAGTGAGCAAACGCTCGATACACGACTGATACCATGCGCGCTCAGATGGGGCCAATGCATGCATCACACAGTGAGACGCGCTTACCGACACAAGCGCGCCGGAAGAGCGTCGCAGAGGTACCCGGCACACAAGTCGAACACATCGTCCCCATGCGATTTGCCGCACACATCTGCGCCTCGCACCCCTCGGTGCTGTCGCAGCAGTACCCCGGCGGACACACGGCAAACGGCGCCGCCGGCGTGCGCAGGCTGCCCCAATGGCCGCCGATCGCCCTAATGTGGTCGCCGCCCTCGCACACGGCGCCCATGGGACAGGGTGTGCACGACGCCATGTTCACGTCGGAACCATTCACGAGCAGGTACGAACCTGCGACGAAAACAGGGACGTCGGTGTCATGGTCACACATCTAACACCGCGGCGACCAGGCCATTGCATTCACGAGGATCAATCGTTCTCACATGGGACATGCGCGCACACGCGCACCAAAGCACTCACCGGCGGCACACTTGGTGCACGACAGCTGCAGCGCGCTCCCCGTTGTGTACTCGAACACGTGGCCCCGCGGGCACACAATGGGGCTCCACTGCCGCGACACGAGGCTAGCATCGCCGAGGAACGAGATGGACGGTACAGCGCGCGACACGCTGACTGTGCAGCGATCGAGGATGACAGACGTCCCGCCGCTGTAGACTTCGCTCCCGGACGACGCCGTGTTGCCCGCAAACGCACACCTCGTCGCGCGAAAATCGGCAAGCCTCCCGAGGAAGACGGCGCCGCCGACGCTCGCCTCGTTTGTCAAGAAAAACACGTCCGACACATTCGTCGCGACGGGCCCGTTCAGCGACAGAGCGCCCCCCGCCACGCTGCCCAGATTGCCGACGAATTGTGACCGCGCGACGTCGGCGCAGCTGGTGTCGTCCACGGTGAGGGACAAGGCACCGCAATCGCTGCCAAAGTTGCGGGAGAACGTGCAGTCGGATACTCTCACCACCGCAGAAGACGACACGGCGCGCATGACGCCCGAGCCCTTCTTTCCTTGGTTGGCGACGAATGTGCTATCGGACAAATCGACGGTCATCCCTACGCCTGTCCTCGCCATGACCTCGATGGCGCCGCTGCCCGTCCCGCAAACGCTGTTCTGCAGGGTGCATCGGCGCACCGCAAACGACCCGCCGTGCGCGTCGCCGTCGTACATGACGCCCGCAGCACCCGCAGCCGAACCCGTAAGGACTTCCGCCGAGCACCCGTCCATGGTGGCATCGATGAGCGCAACCTTCGAGTTCAAGTCGGTCGACGTGAACAGGATGGCTACCGCGCCTGTGCCGAGGCAGTTCGTGCCTGTCGTCTGGAGATACGCCTTCGAGCCCTCAATCGCAGTGTCAGAGATGACGTGGGCGTTGTCGTGCGTGCCACCGCCGTAGAAGGCGACGTACCCGGGCGCGCCCACGCTGTGAAGGAGCGCCATGACGTCCACCGTCGCGTTGCGGACGAGACATCCCGTCATCGTCACGTTGTTGCCGACGTGGACGTACCCGCCGTTCTGCGTGTACTGGAACACGCACACTGCGCCACCCGCCACCACGCCGCTGTTGCCAAACGCCGAGGCGCGCGACCTGAAGTGCGTGTTGTTCGCAAATAGGAGCGAATTGCCCACCACGGTCATGGCGTCGGTTCCGTAGAGGTGCGGCGACATCACCGTCGCCACCGCGATCGACCCGCCCACGCCCACTTGCGCACCCGTCATCATCTGCGCGACGTCCGATTCGAACGCGCACGCGCGCACCGCCACGGCGTTTCCAACGGTGTCGCCGCGGTAGTAGACGACGGCCACCGAACCCCCCACGGCGCTCAGCTGGACCGACCGCGCCGTCGCCGCATTGCGGCGGAAGATGGAACTGGCGACATCGACGCTCGCCTCTGACGTCATGCCGAAGCAGTAGTGGAGAGCGGCGACGGCACCCGAGGCCGCGGCGTAGACATAGCCGACCATGCCAGCCCTGTTGTCCTCAAACGCGCACCCCGACACCGTCACGTGCGCGCGTGGGCATTCTGCCGCCCACAGGAACACGCCCAGCGCTCCCTCGACGTGTCCGCGCGCAAATTCGCTGGTAGAGGCCGACGATATGTTGCCCGCGCAGCGCGTGAAGGTGCTGTTGGTAACAGAGACCGACGCATCGGCAAGATAGGTCACCTGCGAAGAGGCCGACACGAGCACTGCGCCCGACGCCTCGCGTTCGCCCGTCGCCGCATTGTCCTCAAAGATGCACCCAACAACGCTTAGACGGGGCGCCCTGTGGCCGCTCTCCGCGCCGACGTACACTGCGCCTGCCGTGGATGTCGAAACGGCCGTATTCGAATTGAAAACGCACGAGTCGACATCGACGCTGTCGATGCCGTTGCAGGCCACGGCACCGGCGGCCACCGACGCGCTCTGTACTGCCTCGAGTACCTCGAACACGACGAAGGCCGTACGAGCGAAGACAGCCGTGTTGTTCCAAAAGTGGCAACGCGTGAACGAGGCGGTCGCGTACGGCGCCTTTGGGTCCTTCCGCACCACAACGGCCGGTGCGCGCACGCGCGGCGACGAGGTTGTGTTGCGCGAGAGCCGATTTTCGCTGAACCCACAGTCGACAAACGTTGCATTCCCATTCACGACCGTCACAGCCGCGACGCTCATGTCGGACGCCTCGCAGTTTCGCACCCAGAAACCCTCCATACGCAGGTTCGAACCCGAGACAACCATTGCGGTGCCGCTGCCCTGGCAGTCAATGACGGCGCCTTTCGACGGCGCCCGGAGCAGCACCGACCGCCCGGGTGCGAGCCACGGGGTGATCGGCCGCGTGAAATTGTACGTCCCCGACTCGACGAGGACATACGCGCTGCTGGCCGCGGCTGCCGCCCGCTGGACAGCTGCGTGGATGGTTGCGCACGGGGCATCGCGCGTGCAGTTCCCCTCGTCATGTCCCGAAGGCGACACCCACAACGGCCCGCTGCAGACATCCCCGCGCCCTCCCTGTCGCCCGTCGCACGCCCAGTCGGCCTCCACCTTGCAGGCGGACGAACACCCATCGCCGTCGACGAGATTGCCATCGTCGCACTCTTCGCCGGTCGACCTCACCGCATCCCCACACGAAATGGCGTGGCACACGACGTTCGCACCGCCATGAAGCGACATCATCATTGGGCGTAGGGTGGGCTGGCCGCAGTAGTACCCCGCGCTCACGTCGCACGCGTCCGTGCACGCGGGCCCAGACCGCGCCCTCTCGCACTTCTCCCCACCGGCAACAATGCCGTCCCCGCAGGTTGTCTTGCACACGCTGCGACCCGCGACAGTGGCGCCATCGGGCAGTCCGTGCGCCTGTTCTGCGCACGTGTACCCGGCCTCGACCGTACATCCCTTGCAGCCGTCACCACCGTCGAGGTTGCCGTCATCGCACTCCTCCGCCCCGGCGCGCACTCCATCGCCGCACACGGACATGAGAGAAAACGACGTTGCGTTTGCCCACAGGCTCACGGTGACCGTCGCATTCGGTCCGTTCGGGGAAGGAGACGCGAGTCCTAGCGCAACGGCGGCGCGGCACACACTTGTGCCAATATCGAACTCGACTGGGTTCCTCACCGAAGCAGAGAGGGGGAGGGGCGCACACCCGGGCGCGCAGCTGATGCGAAACGACCGCGGCCACTCCTCCGGGACACCGCACACGGCGACTGTGTCTTCGCAAGACGCTGGCAATCCCGAGTGCATGTCGAGCCCCTCGTTTCCCCTCTGATACACGGCAGCAGCGTCGTCGGGCGTCAGTGCACGCGTCCACATCGCAACGTCGTCGATGTTGCCGCTCCACCAACTCGGGTACACGTAGCCAGCGGGTCCGTCCGATCCAATGACCGTGTCGTACCCTGACGTGAGATTGTGACCGAACGCTCCCACTCCATCGAACGTGCGACTGTCGTGGCGGAATAGCATTTCGCCGTTGACGTAAACGACGGCAGACGACGAGCGGTTACACGAGAGTAGCACGTGTGCCCACTCGCCGTTCTTCATAAAACCGTCGTGCGTGGACGACTTCACACGGCTCGTGCCATCGCCCAAAGCAAAGATAAAGATGCCGTTCTGCTGCACCGCAAATATAAACCCGCGGTTTCGGCTCGAGTTCCAGTCCTGATTGCCCATAATCGCGGGGTCATTGTACGAGTTTTTCCCCTCGCTGAAGGGCATTCCCGTCGGACGGAGCCAAAACGACACGCTGAAGTCGACGTTCGTGTCGAGGTTGAGCACGGGCGGTCGTCCGAGCGAGACGTATTGCCGCCGCGCAGCATCAAAGACGCCCGTCCCACCGCCCACGCGCCCAGGCCGCGCAAACGACGGCGCATTCGGAGCAGTGCCGTGCAAACCGTTTCCTGACGCGTCACGAAAGTCGTCGTCAAAGGGAATGTGGAATGCGAGCTTGTCCCTAAGTTGCTCATAGTCAAAGCACCGTGGCGCCGCCGCACACAGGGTCGAGAGCGCCAACAGCGTCACAACGGCGGCAGCCCGCATACGCGCGGGACACTGCCCCCGCGGCCGCATCAGCGCAGCGTGTCCCGTGGACCGAACGTTCACTTTCAAATTCAAAAAACAGGGTGTGGCCCACACATTTCTGTCACGTGGACGTTACCGCGTCATTTGAGCGGACGACAGATCAACGCAGTCGTCGCAGACACGGTCGCGAAGAGGCGCTTCGTCTTTGTTTTTGGCAGAGAGAAGACAACGCAAGACAACCCACACGCGCACACTGCGGTGGACGAAGTGGCCATATGGGTTTTGTCTCCGCCCATTGACACTGCACGGACAGTGGTTCTTTATTTGCAATTGGCGGAGAATTTGCTCTGTTATCTATGGAAATTTTCAATACAAAGTTCGCACGTGTCCGGGAGTATTTCCCCTTTTGGCTCCGCCCGATCGGACAAATCGACCATTCGTTTTGCATTGAGGAAAACCCATCGATCGGTCGTAAAAATATTACGTCGGAACGTGAAAAATTTGATTTGTTACACTGGCCGAAGTTGAATTTGATGACCAAAAAAAACTCGAGACGAGAAAGGAGAGGAAAAAACGCATGGCAATGAGGCGCACGCACCGCCATCTTCTGCACTCCACGCGGTGTCCTGCGAATGGCGACCGCGAGGCCGCAGGGACCCTCCCTGTGCCTCTTCACTGCCGTGCGTCAGCGGGAGCTGCACGCATTATGGCGCCCACGGCACTCGCACGCGTCCCTCTCGACCTGCATCGAGCGACAGGTCGAGCGTCTCCTGCTCACGACGAGGCCGTTGAAAGTAATGGTTGGTGTCGTGAACTTGGATCTTCTTGACTTTGCGCGTTTAATTGATGTTTTTTCGGCAGGAATTCGATGCCACGAACGCGGCTGTGCGTAGAGGGACCATGGCGCTCGCAGTCGACCACGAAGGGTGGGGAACGATGGATAGGAAGAGGTTGCCATGTTAGGAGAGTGCATTGCGTGGGATGACAACGAAGTGGCCTCACGCGATCGTGTTGTGTGTGCGTGCTCGTGCAGGAGGCAAGTGGCCGCGGCACACAACGACCACACCGTGGTCATATACTGCGCGCGCACGGGCACTTCCCAAGCCGTGCTCAGAGGCCACCCGAGGACGTGCTGGTCTGTCAAATTTCGCCCTCGCGACGCGCGCGTGCTGGCGACGGCATGCGCTGGCGGCGAAGTGCGCGTCTGGGATCTCAAGGTGGGATACAAGACTTGGCATTCGTGGCGCGTTCAAATTTGAATTGTGTGCTGAAGTCAACTCGCATCATGGACGGCCAGAGTGAATCTGCGCGCGGCACCGGTGGTGCACTCCCCATTTCCGGGAGTGTGCGGCACAGAGTGGTCGTCGACGGCGCAGTTTGGTCCGTCGCCTTCGCAGCGGAGGACAATTGCGAGCGCCAGCTGATGATCTCCGCACCAAACGTCGGCGTGCGTCTGTGGGATTACGGCGCAGGCGGCACGGACGGGGGGCTGTCGGCGCCTGTCATGGCGTGCATACGGTATGTTCTGTTATCAAATATGGGTCCCTTGGGTGCTTCAGTGCCTATTTGGGACTGCCCTCTGCTTCGATTCCCGAAAATGTGCATGGGATGGTGACGACTTCGCAGCATTGCGGCCATGTGTGGTTTGGGTGCTCATCAGGACGTTCCTGTCTTCGCGCCAGTCACTCACGGAAGGATTTGCAGGGGTGCCATGCCGGTCGGCAACAATCGCGTTCTTGCGTTGGTCTTGAACGTCCAGCGAAATCTCGGCGAGGGCACTGCATTGCGATACGTGTGCGCCGCGTGTGCACTGCGGGTGTGTGTGTCGCCGCTGCCGCACGCCCTCTTCGAGATCCCCGATCCGATCTTCTATTCCGAGAACTCAATTGCCGTGTCGGCGTGTTCGCGTGCGCTGGCTGTGCCCATCTCCATCGACGCCGAGGGACGCCGTCGAATATGTGTCGTGGAAATCGACGAAGAAACATACGCCGCCATTGCGTGCGGCACATTTTGCGAGTGCGGCCATGCGCACGACCGCCCCGGGTCCGTACACGTCGCGGGGAAGGGCCGACCGGCCTTTCCTAGTCACCTCGTGCGCTTTGTCGTCCTTACTGTGCCGTTTGAACACCGTGCGCCGATCACGTGCCTCAGCTTTTCGCCGAGCGGGCGGTTGTTGGTGGCTGGCGTAGGGGACCGTGCAGTGGTGTTTGCCGTGCGGGACGAGTGCGGGGCGCTTGTTGCTGGTTCGGTAAGTAGATATTCTATGAACCGTTGCCGTGAGCTGTTGCAGGAATGTGTATGTGCGCTGTGTAGCCTCCCCCTCCCCTCCCCCCTCCCCCCCCTTCCCTTGTTCGCACCCAAATATCCGTGTTATGTCGCCGCCATGTGCATGTGTGCTGATTAAGTCTCCCCCCTGTCGCGCCAGGCACATGTGGACGTGTCCGTGGGATCTGATAAGATGATCAACACGTGCGCATTTCTCGGGCGCGGCGAGTGCGGCTTCGTGGTTGGCACTGACGCTGGCGACGTCATTCGCTTCTCGCTTGAGCTGTGACCGTAACGCTTCTCACTCGAGCTATGAGCACAAGGGGGGGGGGGGGGGGGGTCGTTACTGGGGCAGTTGGACTGGCCGCAAAATGAACTCTCCTCAAGCGAAATAGGGAAATTCCCTTGGCCCACGCAAAATCCTCGTGTCACCGACGACTTTTAGTGTGGAATGTGGAAGAAACGCTCCACTCCTTTAGTGTGGAATGTGTGAAGCAACGCTCCACTTCTAACTCGAATTGAATGTTGAAAGGAAAAGCTCAACTCTCATATTACTTCGGTCAAGTCCGTGTCCAATAAGGGATTGTATATTGGAAAAATGCCCTCCGCGCAAGCCCGTGCGACGGACGGGGCAGATTGTGTCGAGCCAGCAACACCCGCACGCAGCAGCCACAGCACAGCGAGATCCACTCGCAAAGGACGCGTGACCGCACGCGCAGAAATACGAAACGCAAAGAGACAACGCGGACGTCGCCGGGTATCAAACCCGCGGGCGACCCATGCAGCAAACCCCTGAGATCAACTCGGGGGCAAAGTGAAGGAAAGCACGCAACGCGACAGAAAATTACACATTGAAATAAAGAGGACGCCGACGTAGTGCTTCAGACCGGCTGAAGCAGCTCCGCGCGTCGTTGTGTGCACGTGCTCACATGCCCACAGACTGCATGCCGTGGCCGTACTGCGGCGCGCGCACAAACGCAAACTGGCCGCAGCTTGCCGACGCCGCGAGCTGTTGGCTGAGGCTTTGGAAGGGCACGCGGACGGGGACGTGCGAAGGCGCAAACGCAAGCGACATGGTGGCGCTCTCGTTGCTCTCCGACGACTCGCTCGAGGGGTCGTCGTCCTCGTTCTGTGCGGCCATCATCGCGTCCATGGCAACGGGGGCGGGTGCGCCAATGTGGACGCCCTGCGCCTCCAGCTGCGCGCGCGCGTTGCCGTCGGGGTCGGCGGCGGCGGCGACTTGCGGGAAGCGGTAGCAGATCCACTTGCGGAGCTCGTTGAGTTCATGGAAGAGCGTGTCGTTCTGGTACTCGAGCAGCTTGGCGCGCTCCTCGAGGGTCGTCACGTATTCCTTCCTGCGCTGCCGAGACACGCGTGCCGCAAGCCGGTTCTTCTCCAACTGCGCCGTGCGTTTTTCCGTGTCAGAGTCCGACGCCGATCCGTCGGAAGCGACGAGTCGGCGCACGTAGAATGTCGGGGCTGTCGAGTAGGGCAACGGGGCCTTGGGCGCCCTCTCCTTCTCAAACTTCATCTTCGGTTGTTGTGGCGAAAGCGACAGACGGAATGTGGCAGCTTTGAAGCAGTCGAAGGCGCAGACAGCGCAAGATAGATAACGCAGTGAAATGTGTGTGGGTGAACCGTGAACGGCTGACGATGGTGCTTTCCCGCAGACGTTACTGCTTCTGGTAAGCGCAGCCACTGATGCCGGTCGTTGGCAATGCGGCCCGAAGCACTTCGCCTTATACGGAGCTGCGGGGTCTTGTGGCGCAGACAAGCATTTCGCACATGCATTGCAGCGGACAGTTGCGTGCGTGCGTGCGTCTGTGTGCGCGCAGGGAGTCTGTGAGTCAAGCAAGAAGGATGTGACTGAATGGGGCGAACTGGACAGCGCTGTGATTGGCTGCTACTGCGGCCATTTCCTTTTATGGGCATTGTCACCGGAGGCTGTTACGTCAATGGGGGTTGCCAAAAAAGGCAAACGGACATCTCACGTGCGTCCGAGTGGGCTCCACACCCGCTCCACACTGGCGTTGCTTAGCCACGCCGCACGCAGTCACACACACACACACACACACACACACACACACGCACACACACACGCAGCATACCAGGTCACGCACACTGTCCTCTGAGTCGACGTCAGCACTCGGGGGCGGGTTTGACGTAGAGGACAATTCGGGAAAACGGCTGAAAGTTATCCTGCGCATGATAACCACAACGGTGCGAAAGCGGCTGTCGGAAGCAAATATTGCCATTTGTTTTATGTTCGGACTAAGATGACAGTCGTGACAAGAAAGCTCGGCTTCGACGAAGGGAGTGAGAGATAGATTAACGATGGCCAGCCACTGGAGATGGACATGCCTGTCTTAACAAACGACGCCAGCCACTGTTTGATGGAGAATGGGACACGTGCCACATTCACTGTCTTTTGCACAGTAAAAAGAAAAGCTTCTGCGTTCAGAGGCATTGCGTCACTCGGAGGAGTTATATTGCAAGCACAGGCGCATGGCGTCTGCCCTGCGGGCGGGCGCACACATTCTCCTAAGCCTATATTTCTTCACGGCCTCAGTAACCCTCGGAAGCCGTGCAAATCTTTCGATAGCACATATCATACAAGAAGCTGACTTTCCATCGTATGTTTACTCAGGACATAGCGAGAAATACAATAGACAAACGTGGTTTCTCGCAGAAAGCGCACAGCCAAGGGCCAAAAGAGGAAGAGAAAACGCGTCACACAAAACACAAACACAGCGCACACAACGCCACGCGTCCGCGCACGCAGCTAGCAATGCCGACAACAGACGAAAGGCCGCTGCGCAGGCACGCGAAAGGCACGCCGCGTCACTTAAAAGCGCGGCTGGAACATGCTGGGGTCCTGGTACATTCCGGGCATCCCCATCGGGGGCATCCCGGGCATGCCCATCGGAGGGACAATCGGAGGCACAATCATGCCCGGCGCCGTGAGGAGGAGCTGCGGCTGGGGCTCTGCAGAGACCAGGCGGCAAACAGCAGTCAGCAACACATTGCTACAATGCAAGGCGACAGACGACAGACACACTAAACGAAAGGGATGAAAGTGAAAAACGCACCAAAGTGGTGGAGGCCGGGCGCGGGGGCCTCGGCGTGCTTGTCCTTGTGCTCCTCATAGTGGGCATAGAGCTTGTCGACCTTCGTGAGGTACTCCTTCGTGACCTGAATGAGGTACGGCATCGCAAAGTCCATGATGTTGTTGCGCCACGCGAGCTCGAGCACAACGTCGGGGCGGACGAGGTCGTAGCACGTGAAGAGCGACGCGGCAAAGCACTCGTGGTTCTGCTGCTCGAGGAAGAACGAGAGGAGCGCCTCGCAAATCGCCTGGTCCTTCGACTCCGAGGCATACTCCATGGCGTCCTTGTAGAGGCGGTCGGCCTGGACAAAACGAAGACGCATGCATACATTAGCAAAGAAGAACAAGCGCAGCACGACATAGCACGCCAGTCGACAGACACAGAGCGAAGAAGAAGAGAAAAAACGCACCTTGCAGAGCTCGACGGCCTGCTGCCACCGGTTGTTCTTCTTGTACAGGTAGCCCGAGAGGCGGCGGAACTCAATCAGCTCGTGCTTCTCGAGCTGCTGCGCGAGCGCAATCGAGTCGAAGTTGTCGTGGCGGTCGATCGAGTCGCGGAGGGCGTTGTAGTCCTCCTCGTCCGTCAGCAGCTTGTTCACGGCCTCGTTCACAGCCTTGATGTTCGCGTGCTGGACGGCGAGCAGGTACGGCTTGACGAGCGGGAGCTGCTTGACCTTCGAGAAGAGCGAGACCGTCCGCGAGTGGTCGAGCTTGGGCGTCAGCGTCGTCAGCAGGTCGTTGATCTGGAGCGGCTGGTTGTCGAGGTAGAACGTGAGCGCCTTGTAGTAGAGCTCGTTGTTCGCGACCTTGACGATGATGTCCTTGAACGACGCGTGGTTCCACGCCTCCGTCGGGTGCTTGATCATCGTCAGCACGGCGTTGTCAAACTCGTCGTAGTGGATGTAGAGGAACACGAGCTCCTGCCAGAGGTGCGCGTCCTCGGCCGCGCGCAGCACCTTGGGAATGTTGACGCGCGAGTAGAAGAGCTTGAGGTGCTCCATCATCTTCGCCGGGCGGTACTTCGAGTACAGAATCGCGAGCTCCGTGAACATGCCCATGTGGGCGCGCTCGAGGCCGAGGCCCGCCTCCAGCACCGAGATGAGCTCGTCAAAGTGGCCGCGCGACTGGTAGAAGTTGATCAGCTCCTCCAGCTCGTCGGCGTGCACGACAATGTGCAGGCCGCAAATCTGCGCGAGCCGGAACTCCGACGCCTCGACGCACGCGTAGCAGACCTCCTTCCACGTCTTGGTCGAGTTGGCCTTCCGCGCGCCGTCGACGGCCGCCTGGTACTCGCCGAGCCGCACGAGCGTCTGCGCGAGGCGGGCAAAGTTGCTCACGTTGTTGTAGAGGAGCTTCGCGGCCTCGTACATGCCGTCGTCGAAGCAGCGGTCGCCGACGACCTGGATCTGGGCAATGTTCGGCCCGGAGATGAACTCCTCGAGGTCGGCGAGGCGGTTCGTCTTGGCAAAGGCAAAGATGAGCTCCGTCTCGATGAAGGGCTCGCGGAGCTTCTTGCGCGCCATCTGGAGGAAGCGCACGAGGTCCTCAAACTTGCCCTCGCGGTTCGCCGCCTCAATGACCGCGTTGTACGCCGACGGGTCGTCGGCCTTGATGTACGAGTCGATGGCCTCCTTGACGAGCGAGGCGTCGAGCTGCGCGCGGGCGAGGAGGCTCCACACGTCGGCCTCGTTGCAGCGCTCCGCAAACTCGTACGCGCGGTCGAGCGAGCCAATGTTGTTGATGAGCACCTGGATCGCCGACGTGTTGACGCCAAACTTCTTGAAGATGGCAAACGCCTCCTCGTAGAGCTCGCTGCCAATCGCAATGTTGGCAATGTCGGGCGCGTCGTAGTTGTCGAGGCGGTTGACGTAGTCCATGACCTTCGTCCGGTCGGCCTTGATCGCCGTGAGGATGAGCAGGTTCTGAAGGTTGCGGTTGTCGTTGAACATCGAGTTGGGCTCGAGCACAATCTTCTCGAGGAGCTCAATGAGCTCGTTCGGGAGATCCGCAGCCATGAAGGCCTTGACCGTCACCGACACGTCCTCGGGGTCGTTCGTCGACGGGAGCGCCGTCTGCACGACCTGGTCGATGAGCTGGCGCCGGAACGCGTTGCTCTCGACGAGGACCTTGCCCCAGAGCTCGGCGTCGCGCCGCTTGACGAGGTACTTGGCCTCGCTCTTGAACAGCGAGTTGTTGTTGCAGACGTTGATGAGCTCATCGTCGCACTGGCCGCGCTCGTACGCAATGAACGCGAGGTGGGGGTCGCGCTTCTCGCAGTAGCGGCCGACAACGCGCGAGTCGTAGAACGGGTTCTGCCGGAGGAAGCGCTCGGCGTTGTTGTTCGAGTCGATGTAGATCTTCGCGAGGGCGTTGTGCGTCGCGGGCTCCTGGTTGTTCTCCACGTTGACGCGGTTCTCGAGCCACTGCTGGAGGAGCTTGAGGCGGTTGCGCTTCTCCACCTGCTCGACGAGGTCGTCCGTCGAAAAGGCGCCGCGCGTCGAGAGGATGAGGCCCTTGATCACGTCCTCGCCACAGTCGACGTCGAGGAGGCCGCCGACGACCACGGGGAGACGCGACGGGTTGACCTTCTGCACGTAGATCTCAATGTACTTGGCGAGGTTGTTCCGGTAGAGGTAGAGCACGAGGTCGTGGACGAAGTCGAAGCGGTCGCACACGATGATGAGCGGGAGCTGGTCGGTGAGCTTGGCCTCCTTGAGGAAGTTCTTCACGCGCTCGGGGTCGTAGCAGTTGCTCTCGCGGCAGATGCGCTCGACCTCCTTGATCTGGCCCGTCTTGCACGCTGCCTGGATGTACTTGAAGTGCACCTCGGGCTCCTGGCTGAAGTTGACGATCGAGCCGAGGAAGTAGAAGAGGCCCTCGTAGCTCTTGAACGACTCGAAAAGCTCAATCAGCGCCGCCGTCGTCAGCTGCTCGTGGTACTTCGTCGCGACCTGCACGACGACCTGGAGGTTCTGGCGAATGTTCGACGTGAGCATCGCCTTGAGGCACTCCAGCGAGTCCTCGACCGAGAGCGTGCCGAAAAAGTTGACGAGCCACTCGGGGTTGAGCAGGTGCGTGTGGATGATGGCGCGCTTGATGTCGAAAATGTCCGTGTAGTGCTCGAGCGCACGCTGGAAGAGGCCGGCCTGCTCGCACATCTGCGCAATGTGCGGGCGATCGTAGTGCGTGAACATCTGGTTGCCGAGGATCGCGTCCGCGACCTGGGGCGCCGTCATGAGGTTGATCTCGAGAAGGCGCGTCTGGAGCGCGCCCTCCTCCGGCCGGTTGTTCTTGAGCGCGTCGAGGAGGAACGACGTGCACTGCTGGATGAGGTTCGCCTCGAGGAACACGTCGACAATCTGGTTGACCTCGGCGAGGGGCTGCTCGTCCTGGATGAGCATCGTGGCGAACGCGACGCCCTGGTCCGGGTTGATGCGCATGATCGTGCGGAGGAGGAAGATGTAGTCGGGCGTGTAGCCGACCTTCTTCGAGTACAGAATAATCTTCTGGTACTGGCCCGTCTCCGCAAAGCACTGGATGACCTTGTGCGGCACGTTCGCGCGGAGGTACACCGACAGCGCGAGCGTCGAGTCCTGCTGCTTGACGAGGTCACCGAGCTCCTCAGAGCACTCGAGCTGCACGGAACGCACAACGCGGTCAACGAAATGTGACGACCCAAACTCACTCCCGATAGAGCACACGGGCGACAGCATTATGTGCCAACGCGACGCGCTCGATTACACACCTTGTCCTCCTTGAGCCACTTCTCGAGGAGCTGCTTGCGGCCCTGCTGGAGCACGGGGCGGCACAGCTCGAGCGACTCGTACTTGTTCAGCTGGCCCTGCTCCAGCAGAATGCCAAAGTACTGGAGGAGAGGGGGCGAGCCGCCGGGCGGCACGGGCACCTGCTGGAACCGCTGGATCGTCTGCGGCGTGCGGAGAATGCCGCGCGGCGCAATCGCAGCGACCTTCGCGGCCTCGGCGAACTGCTGGCGGCCGAAGAGATCGTTGAACTTGCGGACAAAGATGTCCTCGGCGCCGGGCAGGTTGTTGCGCGTCGCGAGGCGCATAGCGAGGTCGAGGTTCTGGAGCGTGTTCGTGATGTACGGAATGATCGTGTTCTCGTCCACGCTGACCGACAGCACCTGACCCTTGCGGTTGACACCGATGATGCCGCTCGTAGGGTCGTAATTGGCCGTGACGAAGATCGTGTCGCTGCTGATGCGGTTCATGTAGATGCACGCGCCCGTCTCGAGGTCGTAGAGGTGAATGTACCCGTACTTCGTGATCAGGTAAATAATGTCGAACTTCTCGCTGATCTGCATCGCGACGGGGAAGTCGTTCGCGGCCTCCGCGGGGAAGAAGACGTCAACAGCGCGCTTCTGGAACGCCTGGTTGCCGGCCGCGGGCGTGCCGACCTCGATAATGTGGAGCTTGCCGCCCGCAGCGTTGCGCACAGCGAAGCAGAACAGCGTCGAGGGCGTCGCGTTGCCGTCCAGCTTGAACTGGGCAAAGGCGGCGGCGTGGCCCTCAATCGGCTGGCTGACCTTGCGCTCGACCGAGTACAGCTGCATGGCACCGACGACGCGGCCCTCCTGCGCACACAGACGCACAGACAGGAACCATCAGCGAGAGGCAAAAGACAAAGACGAAGATGAGCGCGACAAACAGCGGCGGGAGAGCGAGCGCGAGGGTTGCGTCAGGATTAGCATGGATGTTAGCATCAAGGAAATCATTCAGTCTAAAGGAATTGACTTCACTTTTTATCATCATCGCGAGCCAGCACTACACGGACTACCCTCCCACCATGATTGGAAGAGAAAATAAACACTCAAGCGGTGCCACCAACCTGAGCCGTGATGCCGATGAGCAGGAGCCACTGCTCCGCAGCATCCACGCGGTAGTTAATGATCTGGCAGCCCGTGAGCGACGGGTGGCGGTCGAACACCTTGCGGGGCTCGGCGGTGCCTACACGATTCAATACATTCAGAGATAAGCACCTCAGTGAGGCGAAAAAGCAACGACACAAAAACGCGACAAGCCGGTGGCATCCAAAGATGCGTTCGACTCACCCTCCATCGACCAGTGGAAGACGGCGGTGTCCGTGACAAGCGCGACCGTGTTGACCGAGATCCACTTCCAGAAGAGGACCTCCTCGACCATAACGTGCGCCTTCATCTTGCTCTTCATCTCAAGGTTGAAGATCTGAAGCTGCTTGCCAGCTACGAGCGACAGTCACAGACCGACTATTAATTCCACGTTTCCGGCGAAATGCAACCGTCCATTTTGCACGTGTGCGTAACGTAAGAGTGCCTGTGACACAACGGGCCACACTTACCCTTCAGCGCAATGACCTTGGACGTCGGGTTCATGATGGCAGAGTCGGCCGTGATGGGGCGGCGCGTGGGGTTGTTCGCATCCGCCATGTCGATAATCACGACGTGGTTCTGCTCGCCGACCTTCTCGCGGACGCAGATGAACTTGTCCGACTCCATCGTGAGCGTCGAGAACCCAATGTTCGCGGCGTTGATGCCGACATTTTGGAGCTGCGAACAACCAACACAATGGCTCAGAAAATGTGCACCAATAGCGTGCCCGAATATCCCACACAACGCACAACCCGCCACACACATTCCGTATTATGCATGAGAGGCATCTCGCGCGTCAAACGCCGTAACACTATTCCCCAACGAGTTCTCCAACACAATCCCAAATTTCCACGCATGCGCACCTGCAGGTGCTCCTGAAAGCGAATGGGAAGGATCTGAGCCATCTTCGCGTTGGCGAGATTGGCCGCCGCCAGACACGAAGACCGTCCCACACACACGAAAGTGCTAAGAAAGGATGGGTACGCGGGCACTCCTAGTCGAGGCCCTCGGAAGTCAAATACGAAACACTAGCGTCGTCAAAGGACCGGGCGAACGCTATACCGTGCACTCTGCACCTTCTCTCTCTCTCATGTAGCAAGGGGTGTGGGCTGCGTGACAGCGAAAGTGGCGAGTGGATGGGAACAGGTGGATGCGTGCGCATGTGTGCGTGTCGTGCGGTGTGTCAGCTGTGCTCTGTGTGTGTGGGGTCAAAAAAGTGGTGTGGCGGGCGGATTAATTACGGGTGAGGTTTAGTATGAAATAAGTATTGAAATGGGAATTATTTAGGGAGTCGGATTTTCAAATTTTCCTTTTTATTTTGTGAACGTTTCGTGTGGGCGTGGGTTGGATTTGAGCCCTTTGGGCGCGGACTCACTCGAGAGATTTAATCTGAAAACAGGTTGAAAGTGGTCGTCAGAACAGGTTTTAGTTTCAAATAATGTTGGCTCGGAGGGAGCCTGGTGTACCCCACCCGTAGCATCAATCCACAGTCCTATTTAGTATGAGAATGTATCAGAAATTCAAACCACATGTTGAGGCTCAACGTAATTGAAATATAATTCCGGGGTGGCGTCAATGCACATCCGGGATGTTTTTCACGTGATTTGTCCGTTTGGGTTGCCAACAGCAACTCGAACCACCATAACCATAAAGTGCTGCGTTGCATCTTTCTTCAGCAGCTAGCAAAAATTCTGCCCGTCTCATTTCCACGACCAGCATGACGTTGCATGTAGAATGACCTCGACCAGTGGTCCGCCGGTTGCGGGCGGCGATGTCTCCGGCACGGGGGGCGGCACCGCAACTGCTGTGGCCGCGCAGGCTGACGTACCGCCTCCTGTGAAACGGCAGACGTCCGTGGTGTTTGTCGAACCGCTGCAGACACGGCCCGCACACGAGGCGTCCCCTACTCAGACACGCGAGCCTCGCGTTGAGCGCCGCGCGACGGCACCGAGTGGCTTGAACAGGACACCGCAGTCGCCGTCGTCCATCCAACGTGCCAAGCGTGCGAGCGTATGGGAGGCGGGGCGTAAGTCCGCGCCGATAAAGGCGGCTCGGGAAGCTCCACCGCCACAGCCGACGAAGCGAACGTCGGTGGATGTGCCGTTGGACTTGGACGCGATGTTGGGGGAGTTCGTTGCGGTTCATAAGATCGACCTCCGCGACGACTCATCCGAGTATGTCCTCTCACCCCGCGCGCGCAAGCGGGCCGCTGAGGCTGCGGAGGCGGCTCGAAGTGCCGCAAGCTCCAAAGCGGAGGATGCAGACGACAAGGCGCTGAAGTCGCCGACGTCGTTACGGAAATCGCGTGCCGCACGGAAAGCGGTGGAGCGACCGTATTACGAGGGGGAGACGACTGAGCGCTTACGGCACGGTGAGAGCGCGAACCTCTATGTACCGTGTTCTTCGCGCGAGAGCTCACTGTAGCGCAGTTGGAGTGACGTTTTGGCTTTTGTATTGTGATGCAGGAAAGGGGAAGTACTGCTACCGAAACGCCTTCTTCACGTACGAGGGCGACTGGGTGAACGGCGTCAAGCACGGCCAGGGCAAGCTCACGATGCTGGACGGCTCTTATTACGAGGGATCGTTCGAGATGGGGGAGATTGTGGGTTTTGGTTTCAAGCGATACGCGAACGGGAACACTTACTCGGGGCAGTTTTTCAACGGGGAGCTGCACGGACACGGGACGATGATCTACTACGACGGCAGCAAGTTCGAGGGCGAGTGGAAGCGTAACGCGCGAGAGGGTGAGTGGTCGCATTGTGCGCAATATCTGTCGTTGTGATAGTGTGCAAGGCTATGTGCTCTCTATCGATAGGTTGTAACCGAGAGTTGTAACTTGGGAATGGCTGCCACTCAGGCGAGGGCATCTTAACGGACAAGCAAGGCAACGTGTACGACGGCATTTTCCGACGGAACCGCATGAACGGAAAGGGAACTTTCCTCGGTCGAAGCGGCGAATTTTACGACGGAGAGTGGCGCGACGGCCAGCGTTCTGGGTACGGCCGCATCACCTATCCCACGAGCGAAGAGTACGAGGGCGAGTGGGCGCTGGGGAAGGAACACGGGCACGGCACGCTCCTCCACCCGAGCGGCGTCTCGTACGACGGGCTGTGGGAGTATGGGAAGCCCATTGGTTAGTGACTGATAATTCTGCCCGTTCCTTTGTTTCTAAGCGTCGCGTTCTTCCAAACTGACACACAATCGCCTCCAAATGCAGCCTGCGCAACACAGTGCGTTCCGTACGTCCCTCGCTTCGAGATTAAGCGCGACGACACGTTCACGCTGAACATTGAGTGTCAGGACGACACCGAGGAGACCGTGAAGCAGGAGTCTGGGCGCCTCGTGCGCATCACGGTGATCAAGACGGAAATACGGCCCGTGAGGTGCGCTACCCCTATTTGCTCTGCTGTGTTTACTCGCCGCGTGCGTGCATGTGTGTGTGTGTGTGTGTGTGTTGTATCGGCGCGTGTGCATGTGCGCATTTGCGGATAGAGACGTTTGTGTGTATGCTTGAGTCTTAAAAGTTTCCACTAGCTTGGTTATGGAATGGGTTCAGTGTGATGGCGATCGCAGGCAGGGTGGGGTTGTTAACTCTGCGGGCTGCGCAGGGTGGATTCCGCACAGACGCAACGGCCGAACACGGCGGGAAAGGGACTGAACTCGAAAGACAAGCGCGCGCCGGTGGGTAATCTTTTGCATCGCAAGAAGAAGAAATGCACGCAGCTTGTTTGAAAGTGTGTTTTTTGTGCGCACGGCTTACTCTTGTCGTTCTGCCCTTCAGCGTGCGTCGATGGCGAACGACCGTCGCACCTCTCTCTTTCCCGCCCAAAATGCCGCCGCGGCCGCGCCCACTCAGCCGCAGCCAGTGACCCCCGAAGTGCCCGCCACGCCCGACGTGGGCATGGAAATTGCCCCAAAGTACGTGTGACCGCGACCGCCATGTCCGATTTTTTGAAATTTTAAATTTATCAAGTCGACACTAACCCTTCACACCCAATGCCAGGCTCGAGCAATCGCAGCAGCAGCTGGATTACGTGCCCGGCGGCTTTGTGGATCCGCTCGACCCCAGCACAACGGTCGATTATTTCGAGGCGCGCACGAAGAGTGGCGTCGTCATTTTTGCGAACTTGCAGCTGTCCAAGGCAATGCACGGCGAGACTGAAATCAGCGTCGTCGAAATGACGGAGCCTATGTACCGCGGGAAGCGACTGCGGCCCGCCATCGTGCAGGTCAACGTCAACTAGCGAAGCCCTCTCGTCTTTTCTGCGGGCTGCTGTGGGGAATATCGGTGCTGCGTGTGCGCGTGTCTTTCGTTTGCGTATGCTTGTGACATTGCTTCGTGACTTATAAACCGATCACTACTCGCAACAACATACAGTTGCGTCAACGCAGAACAAAATGACCCGAATGCGCGCGCACAGAACACATTTTCTCTTCTCCTATTCAATCAGGGCTTTGACACGCGAAAGGCGATGTTTGTGCTGCCGACGCGCTGCTTGCCCTTTTCTCGCGTGGGGTCCACAATGTCCACGGACGCGACGTACTTGCCCGCGGGCGTTAGTGCGGCGGGTAGGGGCGGCTTGATGGTTGCCGTGAGCACAATCGGCTCGCTCGTCGACTGGAAGTCCCACTCGGTCGCGTCCTTCAGCTGAATTGTCGGCAGAGGGAAGCGAATAGGCTTCCAGAGGCGCATTTCCGCATACGACGCTCGCGCGATCGCCTCGTTGATGCGCACCGTCAGCGTCCACACGGAATTCTGGCCGGCGATAATCGGGTGTGGCGACACGATCGCGCTCTCGACAGTCATGAGCTGGTCGCCGTTGTATTGCTCGGACGAGGGAGGAGACACGACGACGCCGTCCGTTGTTGTGTGTGACGCGGTGCCATTGCCCACGTGCGCCGCCGAGTCCGCTGCCTTCGTCCCGTTCGACTCGTGGCGCGGAAGTCCGCTCATGCCGCCTGCGGCCTCGCTGAGCATCAACAGTGCTCGGTTCGCAACCTCCTCGGCCGCCGTCGTCTGTTCCTTCTTCTCCGCAGTCTCGGCGGCGTGCTTCTTCTTTCCGAGTGCGCGCTTCGCATCGCCGTGTCCATTCTCCTTGTGGTCCTCAGCCCCGTGCTCGTCGGCGTCGCTGCGGTGTCGCTTCAACGGGGGTTCGGTAACAGGCGCGCCACTCTCCGACACTCCGTTCTTCGCGTGCGTCTCCGCATCAAGCACGCGCTTGCTGGACGAACGCGTGACTGGCGGATCGTCCATTTTTCAAGGGTGCCACGCCCTTTAGAGGCGACAGAGTCAAACGACGCGTAACGAAAACGAGAGTTGCCGACGTCCAATTCGAGCACGACGTGCGCCTTCTGCAACGGCGATGGTCCTCAGGAGCGGAGACGAAAGGAGATTTCGAGGCGAGAGTAATCGATAAAGCTGAAAGTCGGTCCCGTCGTCACACCTCCGTTATCAAAAACGATCACACTGAGCCCCTTTCGCCGTCTGACGAATGCAACAGAAAGCAAAGACCAGCGAAGAGAGAGAGATATTGCTCAATGTTTGTCAACAACACCCGACGTTCAAAATGCCACTCATGCACGCAGCCTGCCCACGTGCATGGAAACACAACAGCCGCTCGCGTTGTGTGCGCGCAAGTGTGTGTGGCTGGAAAATTCAGCGCGGCACCCGGCACACTTCCGACGGGACTCCAAATAAGGGTATCTTTTGACCGGACACCGCAACCGTGTCTGGATTTTATGTGGCGGGGAATGGCAGAGGCACTTCGCGGACGGCGCGGTATGCCCCGACGTTGTTGAGGTGCTCGTTTTCGAGGCGGAAAATGTTCCACACACACCGCCTGCAACACATGCACGCAAAAGGAGAAGATTAAAGGAGGACGGTAAGGTCAATATAAACAGGAAAACACGACGACGACACGCCACCGCGACCGAAGTACGCCCATGATGTGTGAAGAGAAACTCAGCTGACTGCGAAAACGAACATGCACACACCTGAACACCTCCACAACGGCCAGTGCCGTCGTGAACAAGTCCGACTGAATGAGAATGCCGATTGCGGCGGGCGCAATCGTCAACGTCCACAGAAAACGCATGCCGAAGTCGAGGAACGCCGCAATGACGTACACCTGCGCCACAGTTGACACCGGCAGTTAGGCCAATGCAGCATAGGGGGAGGCTTTGTCAAAACAGGAGCGGGACAGGAGACAGGAAGGGCGACCACACACACCATTCGCCGAAAGACGAGGTTCCCCCGGAAGCCCGGATTGCGGTCGCACGGCGTGATGGGCCGCGCAGTTACGCTCCAGTCCATAAAGACGTCCCAGTATGTGTTGTAGATCGTGCTGATCGACGCGAGGACAATCCACGCCGAGCGATAGGGGTCCCAAGTCGCCTTTGGGTGATCCTCTGCGTGCAAAACGTGATGTTGGGAGCAAGTACATTAGACAAAAGCGCCACCCCACCATGGAAGGGTCAAACTGGGTGGCAGCGCCTCACCTCTGTAGGTCGCGTCGAGCGTTGCAAACACCGTCACCAGCATGCCCGTCATGTATTTGCCGGCGTTCGGGAGATGGGGCACGCGCTTCTTCGAGTCCCTGAGAGGCACAATCGCCCGTCACGTGAGAAAACGAGACCTCCCAAACCCACAAAGAGGAAAATACATTGAGGCAAAGTAAAAGGTAAAATAACAATACGAGAACAGTCGACTCGATGGTGAGGAACGCGCAACGCACCTGTATCGCCGTAGACACTGCGAAAATCGCCACAGTTGCGGCAGCAGCGCAATGATGGGCCTGACGACCGTCTTGTTCGATCGGCACATGCGGTCCTCTGCGACCAACTAGCATCAGGACCAGCAGAGCCATTGCACGCAACGAGCGAGACATTCCCACACAAGCGCAAACGTCAGCACAAACAAAGAAGACCTTTCCACATAGATACAACGCTAGCGACGGTACGGACGCACGCGCACGCACAGACGTGCGGACGAGCAAGAGGCTCACCCGGCGACACGTAGAGGTCGTACACAAAGTAGCACAGCATGTATTCGATGTCGTTGAGGCAGATAACCAGCGAGCAGAGCTGGTCGCCCATCCAGAAGTCCGCAAACTCGACGGGGAGGAAGGGGGCACGCGCGACGCGACTCTGCAAAAGCAACAAGGAGTCGCGTCGGAATAAACACTATCACAGACCATGACGCCGGGCATCGGATCGAGAGACAACATACGACGAAAGTGACACGCGACGACAGAGATGCAAAGACTACAAGAGACCTCAGTTCGTGGCAGTCATAGGTTGAACCCCCATCGACTGTCAAGACTACAAGAGAGGGAGACAGACAGAGGTAGAGAGAGAGAGAGAGAGAGAGAGAGAGAGAGAGAGAGAGAGAGAGAGAGAGAGAGAGAGAGAGAGAGAGAGAGAGAGAGAGAGAGAGAGAGAGAGAGAGAGAGAGAGAGAGAG